>OY720461.1:26388475-26450975 GCA_963082715.1 Harpalus rubripes | reverse complement strand
AGGTAAAAATATATAGAAAAAGAAAAAAGTCCGAAATTTATTTGGTACATCCGTGAACGATTAATCCATTTTAAATCATTCTTGTAATAAATGAGTTATGTGTTCCAGTATTTAAAACAGACTCTGAACTATAAATATTTGATAAAACTTAAGTAACATGTTTCAATTCTTTTTTAGCATCACGGTTTACCTAAACCTCATTTCAAAGAAATAAACAATAAATAGATAGTTTTATCTGAATAATAAATGTTTTCAAATCTAGTTCTTTCTGGTTAGTCATTGAAGAAGTTAATTGCGTAAAATACGTCAAAATGTATAATATAACTATTTAGTGGCAGCTGATACCAAACCAGATTAATCTTAAAATTACTTTCACATACGTACACAGACATATATACCAGACGCGTATAAGAAAATTTACTGGAATCATACATATTTATTTCTTCTGTTGTATACAATTGTAAAACAACAATAAACATATTTATTTCTTTAGTGACTATGTAAACTTAATTTAAAGTGGTAAAAATAGATCTAGTACGTGATCAAAAAATGAACGTCGAGTTAAGTGTCAATCAAATCAACTATAAAGAAAAAATATATGCACATACTAGATCTATTTTTAACACTACTGTTCGCACGGTGCAAATATTTCATCATTACCGGTACCTGTGTACAAAACAGATTGGTACCCCCAGTAATGGGTAATATGCCATGATGATATATTTTATTTATATGTCTAATAAGGCAGAATTATATTCTCTAAAATTCTGTATATAAAACTTATTTATCATTATCTAATGGGGTATTCCGACATTTTTTAAAATTTTTTTCGTTAATGCTATCCTGTAGGATTATGAATATATAATTTTGAGTAAGAAAATACAAATATCAAGTGAGATATGATTTTTTAAAAAATTCATCGAAATTCAAATTTCCTATCATGGCGCGCCTTATGACAAGCATCCAATTTTGACATCTGCAGCGAACTTCAGTGTCTAAACACACGTGTTCATAGACAGCTATTTACCTATTTACAACTTTTGAAGAAGAAGATGTAGGTAAACAAATATCAGAGGGACACGTAATAATTAACACAATAAAATATCAAATAAAAAGTACACGCTCGTAGTAACTACTAGCGCCATCGGTGTTACTAACGGCATATATTCGATCAGAAATGAGCAAAAACCACGCAAAAGCATATCGAAATGATGTCACAGTTTTCAAGGACGTTTCTAGATATGTAATAGTATATTGTATAACTAGTGCTGAAAGTTGGATATTTCACACGAGCGTGCAGTTTGAGCCACGAGCCGAAGGCGAGTGGTTTAATCACACGAGTGTGAAATACCCTTTCAGCACGTGTTGTACACGATACTTTTCCGACGACCACAATTTGTTGACTTGACATAACTGTATATACACATATATTTAAAACAACCAGCGGTTTTTTGGGCGAACTAATGACAAGAGAAAAATTTTAAATTCAAAAAGTTATCAATAAGGGGCTAATAAAACAGTAATAACAAACAACAATAACAAATTATGGCATGCACTGAAATTATGCTAATATTTTTATTTTTGTTAAATAAAACGTATTAAAACAAAAATAATAATAAACCCATTATTAGTAATACGAGTAATACAATTTATTACAAAGAAACAAAAATATAAATTTTATTTAAAAATATTAAAACAGATTATGTCAACATCATTGCTATCATAATTCACTAAAAATTATGTTAAATTTTGATCAATCAGGGTCCAACCTTCCTAATCCGTGTAAATTCAGCAAATTAGCTGCAACTGTCAAACTTTTAAATACAAATTTTTAGGTTAATTCGCTCAGTTATCGCAGCGTGTGATAAAATCATATCTCACAGTTGCGGACGCATGTGATTGGCTAACGAGCTTTCATATCACACAGAATTGCTAGTGATGTGCAATGACCAACTTTCAGTAATAGTTTAGCGTGTGAATTTATGTACTTTTCGTAGTGGTCGTCGGAAAAGAATTTTAATTTTCTAACTTCGATATCTCCGAAACAAAGAGGAATTCACCTACGGGTCATACAACATTTTTTGATCGTAATGACCCCCGGAATATATGGCATAAGTTTGTCGGTCGAGTCGCGGAACAACCTGTATTTAAATTGAAATTTGTTGAAATAGAACTTATTATTAAAAAATTATTTACATAATGATGGAAGCTGGGGTCAAAACGACTTCGTTATGTACTCGAACGGATGAACTCATAGAGTTAAGAATATATAATAGAGGGTGCACAAGTCCTCAATCTTGAAGCCATGCATGCGGGGTATGATCCGCCATTTTGCACTAGTCTATTTTTGATTAGTTTTTTTGCATTTTACTTGCGTCGACGTGTACTATTTTGAATGTGTTCTTTAAACTTTTGTGTTTAAATACCGTCACTAGGCATCAAGGTGAATGCCTACGAACTATGCTTCACGCTCCTTATATATATATATATATATATATATATATATATATATATATATATATATATATATATATATATATATATATATATTCTTAACTCTATGGATAAAGTGATAAATAGAATACGCCTTTACACAATTTTGAATGATCGATTCAACACTTTAGTGTATTGTAAGTTGCGTAAAGTATCATTCACAACAAAATTAAGGTAGCGGTAGAATTAGTGGCAGTGGTAGTGGCCTGGGTAAAAGATTGAATGCGTTATAGCAAACGTATTCGTTCACATTCAAAAATTAAGAATATTAGTAGTAGCGCAGTGGCAACGGCAGCGGTACGAGTTTGCAAACTCCAAACTTCTACGTTGCACTACCGCTACCGCTTAATTTTTTTTGACGGTTTTGACGTTTATTGACTTCTGACATCTGATAAATAGAAAAAGGATTATTTTGATTTTCGCTCATTTCAAATGCGATTTGTGACCATGCATTTTCTTTTTTTTGCATTAATTTTAAAATCTATTAATCTTTTATCCCACACAACAGAGCGCTTATGGATAAGAGATATTAATAAGTCATCATCCATTACGTAAAAATTAAATGACAGCTATATATATTTCTAGTTATTTCTAGTAATTTATAATAAAAAAATCCTAAGAACTATAATTTCAATAATTTTTTATTGTGAACGCAAACAATTTTTACTATAAATTCGTTACCGATACCACTAATGTTTACACTGCCGCTAATTTCTCTTATTCTGAATGGACCTTTACACTTACAAAAATACTGAAAGAACAAATTTTCAGTAACTTCGTAAATAACTTAAAACACATTTTATGAATAGTTCATTAAATTTCAGCAAAGGACGTAAAATATTTTTAGCGTGTCAACAGATCGATGCGTGTTTCCCGAGCAATGTAGTCTATTTTTAAAGCACACATTTCATATTTATATTGCGTGTCGTGTGGTATATCAATAGTATCAAATTATTTCATAGAATCTGATATGTGTTGCTACGTACTGCGCAATAAAATATGAATATGCACAAGAATTACGTACAATTTGTTGCGCAATTTAATAAAACAATTCATAAAAATCTACTTATATTAGTAGCCCAAATTTAGATTGCCATTGGTGGCCTGATACATTCAACATACCTATCTTTCATCTTCTTATAAATACAAGTAATTTCTGTTTGGCGCGCCATTAATTCAAACAAGTTGGTTTATTTTCGTTTTTTTCTGCATTTATTTAGAGCCGTCTTAACAGCATTATGGGCCTTTGGCAAACTAGTGTGCTGAGCCCCCCTACGATAACCACTCACAGAAATGAAATGCAAATGGCCGATAATATATAACAAATATTTATTTTATTGGCATTAAAAAAAAAAATTGGTGTTGAAACATAAACAGAGATTAGATGGTACTGTACGAAATTTCTACTACTACTACGAAATTAGTACCGTAATAAGTAGTATTACAGCCATATAACGTACAACAATTTATTTCATACTGTTGACGTGTTTTAATAGTTATTTGTATATCAAGGCCGCGAAATCACTCTTTAGCGTACTGAGAGAAAAATTGTCGCCGAGGCCGCTTGCGGCCGATGCAAGACAATCTCGAGGGCGCTAAAGGATTTCGCGGACCAGGTGCACACAATATTTTTTGTGCAACCGTAAAAAATATGAATTACAAATTGTAATAATTTTAAACAGTTTCATTGTAAATAGAAAGTTAGCTTTCAAGGTGGCTATGGGATTGACATTTGATAAATAAAACCATGCAGTTCTCAAGTGTCAAAGTGATTGTTTACCTAATTTCGCGGTCGCTACCATGACAACGGCCGCGAAAAGAATTTCGCGGCCGTTACCATAACAACGGTCGCGAAATCCAATTTCGCGGCCTGTATGCGGCTGCGAAATGCTTATTTCGCGTCCGGTTGCACAAAAAAAATATATATTAATTCAAAACAGGTCTATTTAACTTAGATCATATCATCTTTGAGTTTCTGACATTTGTGCGTTTTGTTTTGTTTGTCTTGATAGTCAAAAATGACAGCTGCATATTCGTTTGGTAACATTTGTGATTCATCGAGTGAAATACGAGTATCTACAAAATATGGCGAGGCTACCGTGAAGCTTGTCGAAAAGGAATACCGGTTATTTTGTGATTTGGCGAAAAGTCTACAATTTTTTACTCGTACAAGTGCTCCAGTTTCTATCAACCATTACAGTAACTACCGATGAGGCATGCGTACTTTTAGAATGGGGGAGTTTTCGAATATTTGATTTTTTTATATGTTAAAATATTTTTAAATCTAAAGCGTTTTTATTTTTATATTTAGTAAAATTTTAAAAATAACCGGAGAAAAAAAAAAGTAAACGTTTGCAATATTTTCTTCCCGCCATTACGGCGTTCATAAATATCAACTATGTGCGAAAAGGTCTCGACATATGTGCCCAAAACGTACTTCATAGAAAGAGATAAGCAAAACACGGCCATCTGTTTATGTTTACAATTGAGACTTGACAATTTAATTTCTGTGTTTATCATATTTTCTAGTCTTTACATTTACATACTTAAAATCAAATAATTTGCTTTTTGCGATTTGACATTGAATTTGACGTTTAAATATCAAATATAGAAGACGTATGTTCATGTTTTCATTCTAAACTAGCGCTCGTAGCGGACAACTACGGCGAACCAAAGATGCTACATACGTCATCGTATTGCGGGCGATTTAACTAACGATAAATTTAATATCGTTTATACAAAAAAATACGCTATTTTATTACTTTTACTGCATTAATAGTAATATTGCATGTATAGTATTGCAGTAATGTGGAAAAATCATTACATTTCAACATGGTTCGTGAGAATTCTTATTGTACCATATTAATCGTTTATAAGTTTCAAATTGTGTTATTTAAAATAAATTTGTCAGAAATTGAATTTGACGTTTCTGGTTTCTTTTTGTTAAAAATAAATATTCCGCGAAATGTTTCTAGGCAACACCTCCCGGCCTCGATACTGTAATGTCCCATTTCCCGGACTCAAATTAGCAACGTAAAGTAGTAGGCAGTGGGCAGTATGAAATAAAAAGTAATTTAAGCATTTGAACAATAAAAAGTGTTGGCATCGATTCAAAACCGATTTAGGCGACAAATTGGATTCACGCCAATTGACTTTATTTACGGAATGATAACTAAAAATTCTTAACATTTACGACTGGACTTTGTTACTAGTTAATTGTTTTAAATTGTTTCGTTATATTGCAGTATTTTGATGAAAAATACTTCCATGTTTCCATCAACACATACTTATAAGGCGAACAATAATTCGTCAGATTACATTATTGTAAAATTATAGAAAGAATTTAATGTAAGAACTTTGCTTCATACGTCACAGTTTGTACTGTTGTCTGCGATCTATTATATATTCTTTTGCTTAAATAATCAACTTTATTCACTACCTATGACTAATCATGTGTAATAAATGTAACATAATTTAACAATGGTCATAAAGTAAGCAATAAATTTTCATATTTAAATCACACATGTTTATGTATTCACTAGATCAGATTTCACGTTAATGGTTAATGTGTATAGTTCATTCAAACTTCATTTGCAACTGACTTTAAGCAATATAACATCTACCATTTTCGGAACTATCGTTGATAGGCTAAGTTAATGTGATGTGACATTAGTTTGGTTATATAAACATTATTTTTATCCATTCTACTTATATTACTTACTTTTAATAATGCAGTATTTTTTAATTATACACTTTTAAGAACAAAATAAATTATTATATGTCAATTTATCTCAACTCCGTGAGTTCAAGTAAATTTCACTTTAGCGCTGGAAGCGTAAAGTCAGTTGCCAATAATAGGAATAATAATGGAATATGGACCAAAATTTTTTGATCATCTTCTTTTAGAATTTACAATAATATACTCGTATTCTTTGTTCGAGTAAAGTTGATATCAGGTATCCATGATCATTTTTATTTTAGTAAATATTATAATTATTATATATTACTTATTTAAGTACATTTTTAGTTAAAAAAGTGTTAAAAAAGGGATCTTTAATAGTTTCCGAGATAAAGACTATAACTGTTACGACTTTCACAGGTCATATTAGATGTGCCTTTGTTTTTTTTTTAATCAAATAATTCTACTTACTGGTTAATGTTATGGCGACCTTGGCTAATATTTATTTACTTCGTAACTATTAGAAATAAAGCAAGTATTGTAATGGCGAAAAATTTCGGTTTTCAGATTTCAACGGAAATATCCATTTTCACTAATTTCGTCGTGACGTCTGTATGTACGTATCTCGCATAACTCAAAAACGGTAGAAAGCCGTAGAAAGTTCAAATTTTGTATTTAGGACTGATCTAGTTGTGCACCTCCCTTTTTGGTCATTACATAATTTCCAGAAGTGGTATTTCACTTGAAGCCTATATTAGATTTTAATGAAAAACTATTTTTACGTCAATGGGAATAACATAGTAGATTTTGGTTAAAATAGGCTAACCGGAAGTGATATATTACCTAAAGTTGTTAATAGTATATTCTATAACTAGTATGGAATAGATAATTTCCGCGCGAGCGAAAAGTTTGTAGGCCGAGCCGTAGGCAAGGTCTACGGTTTCGCGAGTGGCGGAAATACTATTCCATACGAGTTTTAGACTAGACTTTCTCCAACACTATTTAAAAAATATATTTTGCTCATCACTCGACATTTTTGCAAAAAATAATAAAATATTATTGGTATGTTATAAAAGCAATAATTTTTATTTAACTTACCATGCAAAAGCTTCAAAACGTAAACGTAAAACAAGGCGTATAATAATATTTTGCAATCATTTCTCTTATAATTTGACAATGGACCTTTCCAATTTAAGGGCTATCTCTTTCTATCGCTGCAAATAGTAAGAAAATGGCGCGAACAACTGCCAGTTGGGCTGTCAAACGAAACGTCAAAAATATTGCAGTCATTAAAATACCTGTATTCTCAGTGAAAATTTGCATCATTACACATTTTACCTTCAATAAAAGCTTTTGTAACTTATTTCGATAAGATTTTTTAAAGTTATCTTACATTTTACGTCTAATTCTTTTAGAATCAAACGTCATAGATCTCAGTTGTTCTTACTATGCGCAGATCCCCATTGCGCATATCTTCTATCTCTTTAAATTGGAAAGGTCCATTAAGGCAGTTGAGGTGACAAAATAAAAGAAACAAAGCGCCAAGCAAAGCCGTCTTGATTTGGAAAACAATGTATTTTAAATGGGTGAATTGAAAAACTAGTGGTCTGTGACTGCCTATTACGGAATATTATTCCTATGAATTCCATAGTAGTGTTAGAGAAAAGTATCTCTTGAATAAAATGTTTTTATTTTGATTTTAGAAATAAATGCATCAAATAAGAGTTTTATGCCCGGTTTTATAAAAGCGAATTAAATATTTTATCCAGGATTATAATTATAATCCAAGATTATATATATATATATAATCGCGTTGCATAAAAATGAATATCCAGTATATAATCTCGGATTTCGTAATCTTGGATAATTTATCATTTAATCTAGGATTATATAATTTCTGCGTTTTATAAAACAAAACACCGGATTATGTTGCAATATAATTCAGGTTTATGTAATTCGGTTTTGTTGACGAATTAAATTGACAGTTCCATAATTCCGAAGAGAAAAATTAATATTATGTGTTAATTTTAAATAATCTAACGTATACTTTTACTTTAATTTCACTTTTAGAAAATGTCTTCAATTAGCTTGAGTAGCTTAAACTCTTTCTCAGATTTTGAAGAACAAGTAGAGGTTCGGTTCAGGCGGCGACCACGAAAATTTCGTTCCCGTAAAAATCCTTTTACAGAACTTGATGATGCCGAGTTCAAACCATAATATTTTGTCATAATAAAATAATTTATTTAATTAAAATAACTAATATGACATGTAAATATTACAGAAACTTTCAAAAAAATAAGAAATTTCATGAAAAATAAAAATGAAAAGCCTTAGATTCTAAAGGTAAAACGAAACTAAAACACAATAACCCTTCCACCACTGGAAAGAGAAAAAAAAGTATTTTTTTTAAAATAAAAATGCAATACGGCGCCATTTTAAAATTAGAAAATTGCTATTAATATCTTGGAAACCGCCATAATGAATTTTATTCTGACATCAGTTTTAAGTTTATCTCATCAAATCATGAAACTTTTATATGAAACATTTTTTATAATTACGGAGTTATTTGATATTTTCTAAAATAGCGATTTTCAAGTTCTTTTTTTGAATAACTTTCAAACTGTTCGGAATTTTTAACCATCCTCGTAGCTCTAGTTTCGGACACCCCAATGGTAACCCAATTAATTTGGGACACTCTGTATACACATGTGTACAAAATGTAGTATATCAATTGTAATTAAAAACCTAAAATGGACAGAACGATATTTGAACAAGTTAATTTAAAAATATTATTGTTGCTGTCAGTAAGGTATTCGGCGATTAATATTCTTAATTCCTAAAGAAGGCACGACATTATAAAAGGAAGAGCACGACTAAAGTACATTTCTCCCATTTTCCTTCCATTTTTAAATTTTCGAATGCACCTACACGAATACAGTATCAGTTCTGACAGCTGACAGTTGACTTACGTTTGTGGTAAATTCACAATAGCTCTTTAATTAATATCGAGTTTCGTAATTCGCTGTTTTAATATCTTTATAAAACGCGATTATATTTAATCCCGAGTTATATATAATCTCGAACCGGCCATTAGAGAATTAAATTCTGCGTCTAGCACATCAAATATTATTAAATTAGCCCTTGGTATAAGCGAGATATGTAAATTTAAAAATATATACTTTTTGGTTTTTGTAATGAAGCTTGCTATGGATTAGGACAAAAAATAACAAAAACTATAAAAAAATTAATGTTAATGACAAATTACGTCAAATAAGTGCTATTTTATAATTGGGTCTATACTTCATGCTGGTCTTGCATACAAGGGAGTCGTGTGGAGACGGCATCAAATTTTTTATAGTCTATTTACTGACACAAAATTGTTTTCGATACTATCTTTGTCAGATTTTCTCGGAAATAGTTGAAGATGAAACCTATGCTGATTAAGCTATTTTACTCATTTTGGTCAGTACTATACTTTTGTATGCCGCTTTGTTATAATTACGATAATTATAGTTTTATTGTTGGAAGCAACAGTTAATTTTTTGATTATAGTACTGATTTTGAGTTAATGCTTGAATTATCTCTGCTGAAAGTACTTATACAAACATAACTTACCGAGAATAGCCCTGAGATGCCCTTCTAGCGTCTGCAATATAGTACTCTTGATTTCCTTCACGCTTTTTCCGAGGAATTGTTCGGAGGCAGTGTGGAGCAATTCATCCGCCTTCATGATCTTGCACTGCGCCACTCCGGTGACGGTAAGTGGGACTCCCTGGGCCGTCTCGACACACTCGCACATGGGGTTGAGCGTCATTACCTCCAGCGAGAGACGCTGGACGTCGGTGACGAGCCACCACGCCCAAGCCCAGCCGCCTACGATTGTCGTGCGTTTCGTCGAACCGCAACAGCCGCCTACGAAAAGGATAGTTGTAAATAACAGTGACCTAGATATAGATATTAAAAACACAATATAAGATATTAACAGGGGTAGAAATAGCGTAGGATTGAAGTATAAATAGATTTTATGTAGGTGTTTAAAGACAAGTAAAAACTGACACTAATAGGTACTAGAGATTTTGGTAAGTTCCAGCGTGATCTGAAGCATAAATAAAGTTAATCGGGTGGAAAAGATGTATACGAAATTCTATTTTGTTTCATGTGCCAAATTAACAAAAAGTGCACACAAATAATAAGTTATTTAAGTATTAATGACGGTATAAGTGCAGTTTACCGCTAGAGAATAATGTTTGTATAATAGGGGAGTACGATAATTTTTGAAAATTTTATGTAATAATGTACGTGAAAAAATAAGAAATATGTATTTTTTTGTTTTTATATAACTTTAATGTAGCACATTTGCTTACAAACATACATAATTTTAATGTAATAAATGTTCAAAAATAAGCCCATTCACACTGAGACAATATCTTAGTCGGCAGTAGAAAGAATGGACCTTTTCAATTTAAGAGCTATCCCTTTCTATCGTGCAAATAGTAAGAAAATGGCGCGAACAACTGCCAGTTGAGCTGTCAAACGAAACGTCAAAAATATTGCAGACATTAATATACCTGAATTCTCAGTGAAAATTTGCATCGTTAGACAATTTAACTTCAATAAAAGCTTTTGCAATATATTTCGATAAGATTTTTTAAAGTTAAACCGTTAAAATAGTCGAAAGCAATTATAACATTTTTGCAAAAATCATTGGAGCCATGGAATAATAATTTAAACAAATATCACATAAACAATGGACCTTTTCAATTTAACGGCTATCTCTTTCTATCGCTGCAAATAGTAAGAAAATGCCGCGAACAACTGCTAGTTGGGCTGTCAAACGAAACGTCAAAAATATTAAAGTCATTAAAATACCTGTAGGTATTCTCAGTGAAAATTTGCATCGTTAGACATTTTAAATTCAATAAAAGCTTTTGTAACTAATTTCGATAAGATTTTTTAAAGTTATCTGAGATATTCTCACATTTTCCGTCTAAATTTTTTAGAAACAAACGCCATAGATCTCATTTGTTCTTACTATGCGCAGATCTCCGTTGCGCATATCTTCTATCTCTTTAAATTGAAAAGGTCCATTGTCACCATTTGTGATGTGTTCTGGAGGTATCTCCTATGCTGCAATACTATTTATAATGTTGCATTTTAAAATGGACAAATATTACAGTGCTGTCATTTTTGACAGTAGTGAGTAACCATGGAAGTGATGAACCATATGTTGCATTCTAAAATAAATTCTCTGTGTAATTATTTAAAGGCGATTTCGAGTGATATATCCGTTCACTTGGTAGGATTAGTTACGGCAGGAGATATAATTTGAAAAATTTAGAGCTGCACTTTTTTGTTGAAATATAGGGGGGGGGGCGAAATTTTTTGAGTTCAAGTTCAAATATTTGTCCATTTAAACTTACATTTTTCATAGAAAGGGCAGTTGCAGGTTTAACGCCTTTTCATGTAGACATAAATCAAAATTTAGTTACTCGGAACGGGTTGTAGTACTTTGTACTTTTCGTTTCAAAGAAATGCTCGTCCAAAAAATATGCGTGCCTTTATATTATTATTTTTTAGAAAAAGAATTTATATTAAATATCTAAATTAAAATATGCCAATACCGTACCTATGTATGGAGTTTGGAGTCTAATTTGTATACGTAATTTCACACCAGTTTCAATTCAATCAATATAAATACGTTCGTACAGTGGTACATACGAAAAGAAAATCTCCTCTAACTAATAGCAGAAACATATATTTACTTCTTCTTGTTTAATGTACACACTTGAATAATAAAAAAATACTTGTGTAGAGAAAAGTGAGATCAACTGCAAATTTTGAATTTAGAGCTGCATTTTTCAAATTTAGAACTGCAGAAACAAGCCAGAGCTGCATCAAATTATATCCCCTGAGATACGGTATGATGTGGTTAGTGGTATCGCTGAAAATCGTCTGGTTTACTTGTTGCTTGTTGGTAATGACAGATTCTGCGTAATTTAAAACTGTCACAAACAGTCTCTTTGACAATAAAAATGCACGTCAATAAGAAAATCAAATTATGTTTATATTTAGCACTAGAGGATAAATTAAATACTCCTGTTATATTTTATAAAAAAAAAGTATTCTGATTTTAATATTTAAAAAGAGATAGAAATAGTGAACAGAGAGCTGACCCGACTCGCAAACCCGTTCAGCTGTGAACACTGATCCAAACATACCGGGTAAGCTGTTATATATATATATATATATATATATATATATATATATATATATATATATATATATATATATATATATATATATATATATATATATATATATATATATATATATAGCCCGAAATCGCCTTAAGTATATATTCTACTCTTTTCAATTAATTCATGTTTATTTCCACTTTTCGCCAAACCCCGGCATTCTAACTATTGTTTCAACTGTAAGGCGGAATGATTTCAATGTTTTTAAAAACAAATCGTGCCGCCGGTATATCTTGTGTTAAACTCATTATTTATTTGTGAACTTGGTTTTTAGTGATATTTCAAATTCCACGGATCACTACACTTTATGACTTTAGTACAAGAGATAATTAATAACAGACACTACACAAAATAACATAACCAAACTTTGCTGACTAAATAACAAACAAACTTTTGGGATCAACGAGGCGAAGTGCTGAAAGGGAGAGCATTTGATCGACTGGCCCATGGTATATCACCTCGCTCTTTCTAAAAATTTGTTGTTCTTTTCTAAATTGTGTGGAGGGAGATCCGCCGCGGATGACGTCAAATTTATAAGTCCCCACTATTTGTCGTTAGTTGTCCCAAGAACTGAATAAAATCTTATAACGCATCTACACATTTGTAGGAATGGCGAGTCAAATCACAAACCGACTGGCGATGCAAAGGTGTAGTCTGTTCATTTGTCATTCGCCTCGTTCCTCGTCTTACCGCTCGTAGCGCTTGCTCCGGGAGCGGTTTTTGGGGACGAGTCAAAGGCTCGTAGCGATGCGGTGAAATCTGTCTTTACACTCGGCGAGTATGAAAATGCTCATTCGCGTTGTGGGGGCGAACGTGCGAATGCCACTCGCGAATTTCGGCGAGTAACAAGGCGAAACACGACTACAAATGTGTAGATGCGCCTTAGACACTAATGAACGCAATGCGACGTT
Source organism: Harpalus rubripes (assembly GCA_963082715.1). Classification (NCBI taxonomy): domain Eukaryota; kingdom Metazoa; phylum Arthropoda; class Insecta; order Coleoptera; family Carabidae; genus Harpalus; species Harpalus rubripes. Next base: position 26,437,638 of record OY720461.1, on the reverse strand, counting down.
CACGAGCTACAGACGCTCTCCAGTGGACATGGTCCTGAGAGTAATTTGTGACTCTCCGGCTACTGTCTGAACTGCTCGCGAGTAAAACGGAAAAAATACTCTCACGTAGACACAGTCATGAGAGTATTCTCGATAGCAACTCTCAGAATTTACTCTGACGTGGATAGGCACCTTAACATCTTGCAAAACTCTTTCTGGCAATATTAAGATGATACATTATAAAACTATAACGTATTTATTATGTCCAGGACAACTAGAGTAGATTTTTCTTTTTGGTAATAAAATTTGGAGCGTAAAATTTTACTCAAAACTTTTCTTACATACGTTAGTATCTGCAAAAGCAGATTGGCACACTCAGCAATGGGTAATATGCCATGATGATATATTTATTTATTTATATTCGAGTAAAAGTTTAATTGTATCATAAATAATACGTACACTTATTTATGCAGAGCAATAACTTCAACAAGTGCCACTTAACTTAAGTGAATTATAAATAATTTTATGACGTATACATAAATATTCGTAAAGTATTTTTCTTATAAGATGTTTGCTGAACATGACCTTTGACAAATAATGTCCCACGAGCACAATTGTTTCATTAAATAATTCATTAAATTCATTTCTGACGTCAGTGTTGCGAAATTCACGAATTTCGTCAACAATAAACCAGTTGAAGTCAACCAAGATTAATTGGAATCGCGAGGATGACACAATCTGACAGTGAAAAGAAAGTTTACTATATACAAACTTGTTTGTTATTCAATTATATAGATAATGTTGGTATACACGTAGGCATATTTTCCCACCTCATTATGCAAAGATAGAAGATAGAGAACTTCATACTTCATAATAAGTTAGAATAGTACAATGAGAAGTTGGAGGACATTCATAAACTTTGTATTCGCATTGCAGGCAAGTAGGAAGAAGTAAAAGCACAATAGTATATTCTGTAATAAATGCGCGAAGCTGACTTTTTTAAGGTGACTTTAGAAAATCAAAGATTTACATCAATTTTTACAACTTCTTATTTTACTTATAAGATTCTGGAACTTTATACATTCAAAGAAATTTGAACATTCGATGTTCAAACCAACGACCAAATATAACTAGACAAAACTTCATTTGGTTTGTTTTGACATTAATTTAATAGTTTTACATTGTTAGGTTTTGTTTATTTTCACATAGCCACCTATAATATTTGTTTAAAAATTATTTCTAATATTTCTAAATCTCATTTTTCTCGAAATTTTTCAAATACATTAATAAAAAATAATACATCGTTGAAAAGCGAAAAAAATGGCGGTTTCTATTTTATTAAAATAATTATAGGTTGCCATTTGAAAAATAAAAGTTGATAGTCGTATCTTGTAAACCTGACTTTATAAAAAATATCTACATCTGCCGTCAAATAGTATATGTAAAATAATAAAACTTTTATATGAGCCATTTTTTTCTATTACTTATAATAAAAAAGTTAAAGGGGGGGGGGCGTCTTTCCAGACACCTGTATATATATGTATATACAGTGAATTTATTTTAACGTGCAACATATGGTCAATCACTTCCATGGTTACATACTACTGTCAAAAAATGACAGCAATGTAATATTTGTCCATTTTAAAATGCAACATACAAAAATTTGTAGTTATGAATTATCAACACTAATTTCCAATAAATTAGCCTACATACTATTAACAAAAAATCAAAACTTTAATGTAGCACATTTTAACAAGCTTTGGCTTACAAAAATACATAATTTTAATGTAATAAATGTTCAAAAATTCCTCCATTCACACTGAGGCAATATCCTAGTCGCTCGTTGAAAGAATTGATACCATTTGTGATGTGTTCTGGAGATATCTTCTATGCTGCAATACTGTTTATGATGTTGCATTTTAAAATGGACAAATATTACATTGCTGTCATTTTTTGACAGTAGTGTGTAACCATGAAAGTGATAAATCATTTATGTTGTATTTTAAAATAAATTCTCTGTATGTATATATATATATATATATATACAGTGTGCGTTTAAAGTGTGGAATATCAAAAAAAAGCCGAACTCAGCCAATTTTTATAAAAACGCTGAAACACGTCGATTTTAATTTTTAAAAATACACATTAGTATGTACGATTCATCTTCCGACTTTCATTTGTTTTTCAGTTATGACGTCTTCACAAAAAAATTTAAATGACAACATAGATTTTTAATAGTGAAATCCGATAGTGATTTTTCTTCCCTTTATGATCATGTAAATAAATCATAACATTGCATAACAAAAATTCTGAGATAAATCGAGTTGAACATTTAATAATAATGAATAATCAAGATACCCTGATAAAAACATTTAAAAGTTGATTATGGAACTTATAACTTATAAAACATGAAATCCGTCATGGCCTTGATAATTTAGAAGAATATTATTAAAATTCAACAATAAACTACAATATTTATGTCTAGAGACTTGAAGATTGACAGAATAATTGAATGAAACAGTTTGCTACATTTAAATTTTTTATCGAGGTAGGTATCTTGATTATTCATTATTATTAAATGATCAACTCGATTTATCTCAGAATTTTTGTTATGCAATGTTATGATTTATTTACATGATCATAAAGGGAAGAAAAATCACTATCGGATTTCACTATTAAAAATCTATGTTGTCATTTAATTTTTTTTGTGAAGACGTCATAATTGAAAAACAAATGAAAGTCGGAAGATGAATCGTACATATTAATGTGTATTTTTAAAAATTAAAATCGACGTGTTTCAGCGTTTTTATAAAAATCGGCTGAGTTCGGCTTTTTTTTTGATATTCCACACTTTAAACGCACACTGTATATATATATATATATATATATATATATATATATATATATATATATATATATATATATATATATATATATATATATATGGCACAAAATTGACCTCCGTGGTGCACTCTCCACGCCAGCAATGAGTGCCCGTGAGGTGACGCCTGGTAAACGCCCGCACGGTACAAATATATTATCTGCGAACAAAGCAGATTGGCACACCCAGCAATGGGTAATATGCCGTGATGATATATTTATACTTTATTTTATTCGTACTTTACGGACCGGAGATGGAAGTAGGAAAGATATATTTTATATCGAGAGAGCTACATCTGTAGTTCATCTGAATTTCATAGGAATAATAGAAACGCCAGTTTTATAAGAATAAATGCTGAAGGTAGAATTGAGTAATGGCTAGCATCTAATCTAATCCACAGTCGAGAAATTGACCCCTAATAACTATTATTATCGTTATAAATTTGGAATGAACTACACAGAACTGAAAGTTCCATGTTTCTTACAAGTAATAGGAATTTTGTATTATTTGACCAAATTGTAGCAAATTATTGGAAAGCAACAACTACAACTACTTAAATCGCGATTTCTTGGAACACAATAGGTACAATCCTGAACTATTCTGCGTTCGTTTAGAGACGCACATATACAATATCCATGTTTATAACGACCAGCTCTTTAACGATGGGCAATTGTTCTACTTTTACTCCTGCTTAGCTGTCTAGCTGCACGTACTATCAGCTGACAGTCAACTGTCTTGAGTGTCTTCAATCGACAAAACATTGTCGCGCAGGAAATACCGCTACATTCCTAACTACTGACGACCAGGGTTTTTTTTGCAAAAGATGATCAGTTGAAAAAGTTAAATTTCACTTAGGAATTTTGTATTTGCGACTATAGAAATATAAAGGTAAAAATATAGAATGTATATTATACATTAAAGGAAAGAAATGCATATTTTTCACGAGGTGCAATTTGAACAAAGCACTAACGCCAAAGTAGCATTCCCTGCTGAGATGCACGAACGATTTTTTAAAATGTTTATCGGGTTTCCAGGTAGTAAGTTTTATTTACAAATTACTGATCGGTAAATGATTACGATTTCTTACCGATAAGTAGGCGAGACGGTAAGTAAATAAAAACAATGATCAAAGCTTACTTTAAAAATAACAACTAAAATTATTAATACATCAAATTAAGTGCTAAGTGCTCTTCTACCGGTATTGGATGCATTGGAAATTTGAGTACGTTTCGCGCGGTCGAATTCCACCCGGTCGAAATCCCACGCGGTCGAAATTCCAGCCGGTCGAAATGTACCCCCACCACTTTGTTCGTTCTCCATAAATTCAAATATTTCCACGCCGTCGAATCCCACCCGGTCGAAATGTTACACGATACAAATCCATCGCTCCCGTACAGCTCTCTTTATTGATCGTATGGCATTCTAACAATCTATGCTTCGTGGTAGTTCCGCGTCAAAGATAATATATTAAAAAGAAATTTTAAAACATATTATATTATTGTACAACGAACTATTTAATGAATGAAACAGGAAAAGAATCTACCTATACATTTTAAGTAAACATGATAGTTTACTAGTTATTTAATATTATAAAATAATTAAATTTATTTTCAAGTAGACAAGTATATGTAGATACGAGTACATCAAGTTACCGTTATTGTCAAAATATGCCGAGTGGAAGAAAATATATTTGGAAATAAAAGCAACATAAGATTTATAATAGACAGAGTAAATACATAATTTTATAACTGAAATAAGGAATGAACTGCTTATTCACATAATATGACAGCTAATCTAAAATGGCGGACCATCAATATCAATAATTTTGCTTAAAATGTATGAGTCAATTCTTTTCTTGCTTCATTCATTAAATAGTTTGTTTATAATACTATAATATGTTTTAATTTTTTTTTAATATATTATCTTTGACGCGGAACTACCACGAAGCATAGATTGTTAGAATGCAATACGATCGATAAAGAGAGCGGTACGGGAGCGAGGGATTTGTATCGGGTAACATTTCGACCGGGTGGGATTCGACGGCGTGGAAATATTTGAATTTCTGTAGAACGGACAAAGTAGTGGAAGTACATTTCGACCGCGTGGGATTTCGACCGCGTGGAATTCGACCGCGCGGGATGCTTCGGGAAATTTCGACTTCGTCTCGATCTCCAAAATTATTCCCAACCGGTAGGAAGCACTTACTTCCCCTAATACTTAAATAACTACATTTTCAATTTTAATTGTCGATTTGTTTTAACACCTAGAGTCACTTTTGAGACACTTGTACACAAATTATAACAATTTTTGAATTATAATCGGGAGTATTTCAGAATTGAACAAGTATAAAGAGGTTCCTATAACTTTTCGGTCAGTAAATTTTCTTTAGGTGCTTAGGTGTATCAACTCGATTTTTAAATTTTAACTTAATAAGAAGCTGGTTTGTAATTGGTCGACTTTACAGTCCCATAACTTTTACAATTCGATAGATAGATCAAAATAAATTTCAGATTATAACTTCTTTCAGTTATGTCTATCATACCATGAACTATGACACATTACTTACATAACACAATATTATTATAACATTAATATTTGTGCGATTAGGTATTGATAGTTCTTCTTGCGAAAAATTCATGTGAATAAATTATTATTACCTAATCGCACTAGTATTAATAACAAACAGTTTTATTTATTGGCTACTGTAAACTACTGTTCATGATTGCAATTGTTTCTTAATAAAAACACAATTTGCATAGTAGACTAGATTTAATTTAAATAAATTTAGACAAAAATGTTAAATAACTCCGAAATTATTGGTTTTAAGCATAGGATACCCTTAATAACATAGAAAGATAACCTAAAAAGAAACCCAACTAAATAATAAAATATAGGGCGTTACATTTGAAAATGACGAGTTAAAGTCATTTGAAATTGAGTAAATTTGATTGGCTTTATTGAACAACCTGTATAATTATATTAATAAAAATATATATGAGAACATAGTAACATAGAGTATAGTTATAGTTGTACAGAAAAAAAATACTATTAAAATAACTTTAGTACGTCTTTATAAAGCAATGCGCGTATTAGGTCATTTTTAGAGAAAAAACGGAATAACTTGATTGAGGAATATTTAAAAAAAAATATATGTGCGTATAGGTGAATAAAATACAATTCAAAATATATGAAAATATATAAGGTGTTCCATTTACAAAAAGAGAAACAATTCTCGCTGAGCCGTAATGCAACACCCTGTATATGTGAAAATAATTTTAGGTTATACTCCTTGAATAGATGAATAAATTCTGTCCTGTAAATAAATTTATGCTCTATTTCTAACGACAAGGGAGATATCGAAGACGGTCATTTCAAAGACTCACCCTGTATATATATATATATATATATATATATATATATATATATATATATATATATATATATATATATATATATTGTATCCTTATGAAATTTGCATGAACTATAGCAACTGGTATACCATTTTGAAACAAAAAATAACACTGCTCATTTATCATATTTTTTAATTAAACATCTTCATATTTTCATTTCAACTAGTCATTTCCGTCTAATGCTTAATAAGAAATGTGTTCCCAATTGTTAATAAGTTTTAACACCTATACAAATTAAGATTGATTTAATGTACTCGATAGGAGAAAATGATCAAGAATTTTTTAGTAATAGTCAATTTTCTCTAATATTGCATAGAAGATAGAAGTAGGCCAACTAGTGAAATTGTACTATTTATATTTTAATTATTAACAAAAAATGAATGTTAAATTATATTTTTTACTTAATTACAAATGGCAGATAAATAACTGTTTAAAATGTAATATAAATTTTGTTTTCCACAGCTTACTTGATTTTCTTATTCCCTGAAAACCGCAAATTTGTAAATCATTTTTGGATTAGGGCTTTTTGTATACCGGGTGGCGCTCGAAATCCGTTACATAGACATTTAACGTGGGAAAATAATTATCCTTGCGAGTTGCTTGCCTAATTATTTTAGAAAAAAAATACTTCAAATGAAAGTTGTAGATCATGAAATTCTGCATTTGAGTCAATAAACAAAAAATATTTTACATGCTTTGTAAAAGTAGAAATTTGATATGGAAATGTCGAAAATCACGTCAAAAATAGTGATATGATAGCCATGGAATTAAAACAAAAAGCATAATAAATGTATGACTTTTTACTTCCTTGTACGAAGTAAAGGAAGTATTGTAATCGCGAAAAATTTCGGTTTTGAGATTTCAACGGAAATATCCATTTTGACCATCCCTGAATCCATTTTGACTAATTTCGTCGTGACGTCTGTACGTGCGTATGTATCTCGCATAACTCAAAAACGGTAAGCCGTAGAAAGTTGAAATTTTGTATTTAAGACTGCTATAAGATCTAGTTGTGCACCTCCCTTTTTGGTCATTACATAATTTCTAGAAATGGTACTTTATTTGAAGCCTATAATAGATTTTAATGAAAAACTATCTTAAAATATAATCTAACACTTTTCAAATTTGGTATATAAGACTTTTATGTCAATTGGAATAACATAGTGGATTTTGGTTAAAACAGGCAAACCGGAAGTGGCATATTACCTGAAGGTGTTAACAGTTTTTCTTCAGTAAAATGGTTTCATTTTGATTTTAGAAATAAATGCTTCAAATAAAATTTTTATAGAATTAAATTCTGTGTCTAGCACATCAAGTATTATTAAATTAGCCCTTTGTATAAGCGAGATATGTATATTTAAAACTTATATAATTTTTGGTTTTTGTAATGAAGCTTGCTATGGATTAGGACAAAAATAACAAAGAAATAAAAAATAGATGCTATTGTCAAATTACGTCAAATATGTGCAATTATATACTTGGGTCTATACTTCATATTGGTCTTGTGTACAAGGAAGTCGTGTGGTGTCCACATCAGATTTTTTTCATAAAATTTAATGTACTTTCAATTTTTTTAACAAAATTAGCATTTGACAGTTAAAACATTCAAAATTTGTTTGTCTTTTTGTTTTAATTCCCTGGATAGCACTATTAAATTGAAATTTCCAAAATGTTCATATTTAATTTCTAGAGTTACTAAACATACGAAATGAATTTTGTATTCTAATCTATAAGTAGAATTTTATGCTCTACATTCTTCATTGGAAGAATTTTTTTCTAAAATGATTTGGAGGGCAATGCACAAGGAAAAACTGTTTTACCATGTTAAATGTCTATGTAACGGATTTCCAGCGCCACCCGGTATACATATATATTCTGGATTATTTCAGTATATTATAAGGGTCAATGATTTTATTTTGTTGTAATTATAATGTAAAAGGTAAGAGAATGTAAATATGTAGTTTAATTAGATGTTGATATGTATATTTGTAAGTGACATAGTTCTTAAAATTTTTATTGTTACATGACTCAAATCTCTAGTTCTACTGACATGAATAAGGTTTAAAGAAAAATGAAATGATTAACTTTTTTTGCAAATAAACCACAATATTATTTATGTGTTATGTATACTCCTCAATAAAATTACAAATACGAAATGTTATTTGCGCAATATCAAATGATTTTGTTAAGTCTAAAGCGGCCTCCCAAGTCACATGAAAAAGCAGACGAGCTGGCTGAAAAGAAGCAAAATTACCGTTTTGTGGACTTTTGAAAAGTTATATAAAGAAGAAAATCAAAAACTGGGATGAGTCTGCCATAGCCTCACAATAAAGAGACATTCCTGGCTTCAATTAAATGAAAAAGTTCATCTCACTCTTGTCGGCAAACGCCAAGCAGTTATCAGCTCTCAGCAATATGGACCTTACTGGTAATTGTCCTCTAAAAGACCATTTATGTAAGATTGGTATTGGCAACTCAAATCATCGATAGCGGCGTTGACGAAAGACACATACCGAATAACAGATAATGTTGTTTTGTTTTTACATTTGTCATATATGAAGAAAAATTTAATTTGTATCATAAACTTGGTATGTGTCTTTTAATAGTTCTAATTCTCCCGCCAGATGTCTCATGCTTAATTTTTCCTAATTTTCTTTTTCCTCTTCTCCTTCTCTCATGCATTAAAATTATGTCCAACCCAGTTAGTCTTCCTCTTTCTTATTTCTTTAAAAAAAAAATTCTTCAATCTGTCTCAACACCCCCTTCTCTACCCAATCTTCCCCAACCGTCACTACAACTACATCCTAAAAGTTTCCAAGTACTCATTCTCCTTCTTCCTTAATCCATGTTTCGCGTCCATACAGCACAATACTCCCTATAAACCCTTGCATGCCCTTTTAGAAGTTCTATATACATGCGCCTTCTTGTTATTAGTTATTGTATTTAACGCTGCCTTTCTCTGGGCAATTTTGCCTTATTTTTCTTCTTTACCGTAGCCATTCCAAGTTACTATTGCTTCCTAGATATTTGAAGGAACTTACTTGTTCTATCCTCTCTCCTTTCATTATCTATGTGTACGGGTTTATATTAATGCGCCTTGCTATTAATAGTTTTTGTATTTTAAAAGGTACTTTACGGCCAATGATACCGGCAAATTCATTCTGGAGCAGTAACTGGCAACTGGCTTCACGAAAATTCTGGAACTGTTTCCAGAAAGCTAATGGCAACGTTACAATAGATCTCTTAAGTCGAAGTGACAAAAATGATTACCGCTTAAGAGGCATATTTACCCCTGTCCTAAATTTGAAGCGAAAATTCAAATAAATTGTTCCTGTACTAGAACTATAAACATTTTAAAAAATTCAACACAATACAAATATACTTCCGATATTAACCTGCATTTAAAAAAAATAATTATTGAAATCTATTAGTATTTGACCTTGATTTTATCAGCAGAACGAGAAATGTCGGTTTTCCTACAAAATCAAAGTCAAATACTAAAAGATGTCGATGATTATTTTTTACTTCCTTGTACAAAGTAAAGGAAGTATTGTAATCGCGAAAAATTTCGGTTTTCAGATTTCAACGGAAATATCCATTTTGACCATCCCTGAATCCATTTTGACTAATTTCGTTGTGACGTCTATACGTACGTACCTCGCATAACTCAAAAACGGCAAGCCCTTTTTGGTCATTACATAATTGCCAGAAGTGGAACTTTACTTGAAGCCTATAATAGATTTTAATGAAAAACTATTATAAAATATAATCCAAAACTTTTCAAATTTGGTATATAAGACATTTATGTCAATGGGAATAACATAATAGATTTTGGTTAAAATAGACTAACCGGAAATAATATATTACCTGAAGTTATTAACAGTTGTTCTTGAATAAAATGGTTTTATTTTGATTTTAGAAATAAATGCTTCAAATAATAGTTTTAGAGAGAATTAAATTCTGCGTCTAGCACATCCAATATTATTAAATCAGCCCTTTGTATAAGCGACATATCTAAATTTAAAAATTATATACTTTTTGGTTTTTGTAATAAAGCTTGGTATGGATTAGGACAAAAAAGTATAAAAAATTAATGTTATATTACATTACGGCAATTTTATAATTGGGTCTATACGAGTATTTCATGTTGATCTTGCGTACAAGGAAGTCATGTGGAGTCCACAACAGATTTTTTTAAATGCAGGTTAATATCGGAAGTCTGTTTGTATTGTGTGGAATTTTTTAAAATGTTAATAGTTCTAGTACAGGAACAATTAATTTGAATTTTTCGCTTTATATTTTAGCATAGGGGTAAATATTCCTCTTAAAGCCCGCAACCATAATAATATGTATGTAACAAAAGTTTTGAGAAAAAATTTACGCCCCAAATTTTATTACTGGTATACTGGGATAGCTGTGGAAGTGAATACTCGGTTTTGAGGAGTATTAGAAAGCAAGGTATACGAGAACAGTAATGGTGAGTGAAAGTGGATACTCGGCAGTGGTGTTGAAGAGTTGTGGCATACAGACAGTCGGTGATACTAAAGCTGTGGAACAGTTAGTCCGTCAGAAAGACAGTTAGTTACATAAATGGACAGTGAGGTGAAAGGAGTGAATTCTGTCCGGGCAGTTGAACATACACACGCTGTTGAGTCACTTGAGTATATAGACGCTATGGAAGTCGGTAGGTCGGACAGTTGAATGTGATATAAATAAATAGTGATATAAATAGTCGAAATAAATAATCAGTAATATCGTGTAAATAGTCATGTTAATTGTTTAAATAAATAAAAAGTGTTAGTGTTTAACTAGTTAAATATATTCGTAGTATTAAATTAGTATTTAATATTTGTTTAGCATTAATAATCGTCATTGTTATTATCTTTTAAATATTTATCGTCTAATAAAAGTCTATTTTAATTAATAATTCTTTGATTTCTACACTTCACCCAAATAAATAAAACGTTACAATACGTTAATAACAACATCACAGTTTTATAATATTTGATATATTTTTTGATAATATTTCAATGTGAAAAACTAATATATTAACAAATTAATGGAATGGAATGGGGTACGTGACAAAATGATAATAAACCTTATGAATTTTGAATGAACTATACCCATTACCACATACAGAAAGTGAAGAATGCAACATCCGAAATTTTGAAGCAATGACAGGACCAAGAAATATTTTAACTAAATGTGTACATTCTTATAAAATATATACCATTCAGCAACTCTTACCAACTTCTTTCCTTGACTATACCATCTATTCGAGCGTTACACTTCCACCGCGGCCTACAGTCACTCATCAAATTCTACTCTATCTTCTACTTAGCTTCCATCAACTTCACCATCAACATTTCTATGCGCAACGCACAAATCGTTCCCGTTAATATAAAGCGGTACCTTATTTCAAAGAGCCGCAAAGATGATTATAAGTAAAGAAATGAAAACTTGATGGCCGCTTGATGAAGATAAGGGAAGATGTGTCGTAATGTAGTCGGATGAACTTGACAGAGAAACTTCAGAGATCTAGAAGGCCTTGAGTTCGAACTATCGGAGAGATTGTGGATGGTGTTATGAATTGATGTTAACATGTGTACAAGTTTTGATAAACTGAAAGTGTATATTATTTTGAAAATTATGCTCTTGTATATGTAAATTTTAGTGAAAAGTTAATAGTTTTGAATGCGCTACGGTGATTTTTAAAAATAAAAAGTAAGTAACGTTTTTTTAATGAAATTGAAATGACGTCTATATCTGTCCTCTGTTCCCAAGTCTCAAATTTTAAATCATATACAAAGGATTCTGTTTTTGAATTTGAGAGTATACAGATGTGCATGGGTGTGTTTGCGAAATTTTGTACCATGATTGTAAAACTAGATGATTAAACGAATATTTAGATCATGATAAACTTGTAAGACCTTATTTACTCTGATGAAGGTATAAGTGTATAACGAAATGTAGTTTTCGCACTCCCGAGACTAAAGAATGATTCTAATCACTCATTTCAGGGACTAAAGTTCAAATTCAGTCCCAGAGGGATTAAATATGAAAAAAAAATCCATGGGGGACTAAAGTAAAAATAAACAAGATGTTTCCATAACTTCATATAGTTACTATGATTTATTTATTTCGTATCTGCACTACATTTTGAGCAGGCGTTGAGTTTAAATTTGAACAAAATTTTTGACATTTGTATTGTAAGATTAATTTCTTTTACACTAATATTTGATACGGGAGTGCGAAAAATAGCGTATATGCCACAGGACTAAAGTGCATTCAATCCCTCAGGTGATTATTTAAAACTTCACCCACAGGATTGAATATGCACTTTAGTCCCTGAGTATATAATATACTATTTTGAGATAGTAATAATTAAAATTTAATTTACACTTACACATAGTGGAGGAATACCCTTAATTTAATTATATGAATATTAGGATGGCCCTTAAAAGGGGTCAAGTCGAATTTCATCCGGACCGCCCCCTAAAGTGGTTCCAAATAAATAAATAAAAATTGTGCAGGCAATGATTCAGTTTAATATTAATATTTGAAGGTGCCTAAATATACTTGATTTTTCCCATTTAAATACCATTGGGTTTTAATATATTTTGGAACTGTATTTATGTCAAACGCAATAAGATATTTAAAAAATCCACTCACTATTGGAATATATACTAGAGTGACCTGAGAATATGTGGACAAAATTTAAAGTCCCAATCAATATTCTTAAGACAATTGTAGATAGCTTTTTTGGATTATTGTGCGATATAGTTTAACCATATATAATTATGTTAAGAATAATGATTGGGACTTCAAATTTTATTTACATATTCTCGGGTCATTCTAGTATATATTTCAATAATCAGTGTATTTTTTAAACCTCTTATTGGCTCGGAAAAAATAAAGTTCCAAAATGTGTCAAACCTCGTTATTTAAATGGAAAAAATCAAGTGCATTTAGGCACGGTCAAATATTAATATTAAGGGGAATCATTACCAGCACAATTTTTATTTATTTATTTGGAACCACTTAGGGGGCGGTCCGGTTAAAATTCGACTTGACCCCTTTTAAGTTTTACCCTAATGTATAAGTATAAAATCATATGTGTATGAAAATATAAAAGTTTGACACTTTCCTATAAGAATTTTGAAAAAAAAGTATAGGTAGATATATTGTATTTTATTTAATTTTGACGTTTTAAACTGTCATTATTAACTCCATAGCAACAACTATAAGTAACTGTTTATTTGCTAGTGATTTAATTTTTTTTAAATCACTCTCACAGAATTTTATCTCACTCTGTAACAAATAATACATTCAAAATATCGCTAGGCACGAAAATAACCACTCACCACAGTCTCTATGAGACAGATCAGCCATTTTTATGATTTTTCACGACACAAATGATAGGAAATAAAGCTTGTTTATAATTTATAAATAAACGACTTGACGTCTGTCAACGGCGATTATCATGGACTGCCTACTAATTTATTAGTTTTTTATTTTGTCAAAATTAAATATTATAATATCAAAATTGAATAAAATATTGTATAAACCACGTGAGTTAAGAATGTTTATTCACTCAAAGAATTTAAACTTTCTTTTCATGAGTAAACATTATCTTAACTCACTGGGTGTATAAATATCTATTTCCTACAACCGTGCATAAAGCACATACTTTACATACTCTTTACAGTGTGTAAAGACTCACTTTTCAAGCACTAATGCGTGAAAAAAAATTAGCGTTGCTAGGCAACATACACATTTGGTTAATTTACCTGTCAAGTAGATAATTAGGGAGTAAATAATAATGAAAGTTTATTAAGAAATATTAATGTACACTGTAAATGAAGCAAATGTAATAATTTTCATTAACAGATTGAGTACTAAACTAATTCTTAAGAGCATTAACATTTTTCTTAACTTAGTCAGGTCTAACCTAATCAATTTTTTAATATTAATATTAAATGTACAATTTGTAGAATTCTAGAAGACTACTCCAGCTGTCTCTGATACTTTCTCGAATGTTTAAGTTACATTTTGTAGGTACAGTATTATGACATGACGAAGAGCAATACAGTATTTAAAGATGCATGTGCCTGTACACTTAATTTACATATTTGTTGCATAAATAAATATTATAGTGTGAACTGTAAATAAATGTTTGAGAATTTTTTTTATAAATTTTGATAAAATCTTTACAAGTTGTTTTTCAAATTTAAATAAGTAATTTATAATAAAGTTTTAATTTATACTTCTATTATTTCAGCTTATCGTTGTTGTTCCCACGAACCACTGCAAAAAACTTAGTAAAAATTTAATCTAAGTATATTTAATTTAGAAATAATGACCTAAAATGCGTATGAAAAATAATATGTACAAGAAAATGCTTATAATTTTTAAGTTCTTCAACAATTTCTTAAATGCTATTAATTATTAAAATATGTTATGATTACACTATAATTCTGCATTAAAATAATCAAACTATGTCGATAATTTTAACTGTAAAACGCGAACAATTAGAATTCCACAGAAATTGTAAATAAGACAGAAATATGTAAACACTGGATACGAGAATGTTATTTAGAAGAATTTAAAATCAATGTTTTAAATTATATATTTTGTGTTGTATATACAATGCCAGTAAATGTTTTTTATGATTAATGTAGGTAGGTATATGTTTTTTTACAAGTTCAAATATTAACTTTTATGAAAATTTCCTCTAGAGATATCAACGCATGGTGAGACGAAGTACTTCACATTTCAAAGAGTATTTCTAAAAGTAATGTATTAAGCGGGATGAAAACTACGAGTACAAAATATTTCAAAAATAAAAACATTATCCGATATTTTAATAGTAGATTTTCACATTCAAAGTATAAAATGTTCATGTGGTTTTGAACATGATGTCCTCTGAAGCACAACATATTTTCATACAATGTTCAAATGCTTATTTTTAATATTAAATTACAGAAGATTTTTGTATGTTATTAATTATAGCCTCCTCTATCGCATTAATAAAAATTAGTACATATAATTTAAGCCTTATTTCATTTCTTTAATAACTTTACTATAAAACCTGTTGACTGAAAGATTGATTGTTTAATCTTCTTATTTTGTCGAACCGACACTATAGTTGAAGGAGGCGGTCTATGACACTCATTATAGAATGTGCCAATTGGCCGTTATAAAGTTTTATGGCATTTGCGGTTAGAGTTCACAAAATTTGCGTTCAAGATATTTTCTAATTACTTATGTACTTGTTAATCTGTATTAAAATAATAATGCATTTAAATGTACTTCTTCTATTATCAATTTTAAATTGAAAAGAGATTAATATATTATAAGATGTTTCTTAATTATTTACTTTTAAATTTATATTCTTATAATAATACGTTTTAAATATACTTTTTCTAACGTCAATTTATAAATTGATGAGAGATTAAAATATGATAAAGATTATAATAAATTCAAACGTAACTTTTAAACACAAACAGTGTTTGGAAATTTTCTTTTAAGGTATATGAAAAAACCTTTTTCGGTGCTGAAATAGTCATCAAAACGAAACGGTGTTTCTGTGCCTGTTTCAGTAGTGTTTGTATAAAATTATGAATAAGTAGAGACTCTGGAATTTTGTTTTATTATCTTATTTATTATATAGTTTCAATTTACAAAATTTTTACAAAAATTCAGTATTATTCTTTTTATAACGGCCCTTTATTTACAAAAAAGTAATGCCTTCAAATTGGAATAATTTATGAGTCCTGACCACTAAGATTCCCAACCCTCCATAGAAGGTTATAAACCCTGCATAAGTTAGTTTCATATATCGCTTTACTCCAACTAGATCAGTGAACTATTTACTGAAACTATTTATGACCTCCTCTCCAATACCTACTGTACTTATTTTGAAATATTATATATATATATATATATATATATATATATATATATATATATATATATATATATATATATATATATATATATATATATATATATATATACTTCTCGAGATAGCAATAGTGTAGCACTTAAATGGAACAGCCTGTACAGATATATATATATATATATATATATATATATATATATATATGTATATATATCTGTACAGACTGTTCCATTTAAGTGCTACACTATTGCTATCTCGAGAAGTATAAGAGATACGAAGTTCGTTAAATTAGGAAACAATTTCTAAATAATAATATGACTATTAAAATGAACAAAACAAAAATTTTTCTTTACCAGTGGTTCTTAAAATATGGGACCCAACTTCTTTATTTTAAATTAGAAACTACATTTTTTATTAGCTTATTCGATTCAGTATTTTTTTCTGAATTCAACGATATTCATATGTAATACTTTATTATTACAAATTTTTTGAGAAAAATGTAAAATTAATAATATATCATTTTTATTTAAATATAACTAGAGAAAGAGTGCTATGGAAAAAACAAATAAATCAAATGAAGAAATAATTACAAAAACTTTTATAATTTTTTTTAAGTTGTGAATAATTATTATTAAGATAAAATACATAAATAATATTAACAATTGTTTTATTGATTTATTTGTTTTTTCCATAGCGCTCTTTGTATAGTCATATTTAAATAAAAATGGTACATTATTAATTTTGCATTTTTCTCAAATATTTTCTAATGATAGAGTATTACATATGGATATCGTTGAATTCAGAAAAAAATACTGAATTAAATAAGCAAATAAAAACAATAGGTTGCCATTTAAAATAAGAAAGTACCACCCCGTATTTTGAGAACCACTGGTCTAAAAAATTCTTGTTTCGCTCATTAATGTAGTCTTATAAGACAGATATTGTTTGCTAATTTAACCGACTTTGTATCTCTTATACTTCTCGAGATAGCAATAGTGTAGTACTTAAATGGAACACCCTGAATATATATATATATATATATATATATATATATATATATATATATATATATATATATATATATATATATATATATATAAATTGCATGAGATTACGTGCTAATCTATTTCCCCGGGAAACTAGGAAGCAGAACAAAACAAACAAAAGTTTAGTTATTAGCGCAAACAAACGAAATGTGCTAAAAGGAGGAAGAAAATGAAAACAACTTTCTTCTTATGCAGACTGACGTTTGTGCTAATGTAAATAATGCACGATCTAGGAAAATAGGTTAAATGCAATTTTAAACAAGTTGTTTTGAAGTTACAATCGACGAGAAAGGTTGTCGGTATTGTTTATTAAATAATAGTTGTTTACAATTCACTGGGCAATTTATTATTCATTAGAACCAGAGAAATTTATTTGTAATCGTAGTGTCGTACTATATTTTGTAAATAAAGATAGATTTCTGAAGAGAAGTTATAATATCTTTTCAAATGAAATGGCAACAAGATAAAACAATCAAACTTAAAATTAAAGAAGTCAAAAAGAGTACAAGTTCATACAAACAAAATCTCACAAATGATTCAAAACCAAATTATTTTGATCTGTAGGTAGAATTTTAAATTGTTATTTATTATGTCATTTAAAATCAAGTTGCGAAAGTTAAGCTTTAGCGAATCAATATAAGTGCGAATGAAAATATGGAATTAACTAGACAGCATTTTAGAATCATGATTTATGATTTGACAGTTTTTAACTCTTCCAATAATTAGTTTAAGAGTTTTGGCTTCCAGTAAATAATTTGAGTTAGAAATTAGTTTGAAAGCATCCCAAAGAAGATTGGTTGGGAGCTTTTGATAAGTGGAAGGAAAGAATGGTGAAAACTGTACTATTGTTGAAGAGAACTATTTTGAACATAGTACAAAAATATAAACCATGTTTCTTATTCTCAATAATTACAACATGGACTCTCGTACTTAGTACATGACAAATATTCTTTGCAAAATGATTTCTGGTTTTCTATTTCTCTGTAAAATGATTCCTATAATCTTTTAACCATGTTTAAATTTGAAAGAAAAGTGCCTGTACTAATCAATGTTAAAAACAATTGGAAGAGAGATATGAAGAAACAATTAATGAATTCAGTGACGGTAGAAAGTTAATACATGATCGAAATAATAATGAATCGTGGGTTGAAGGGAATGTTAATATTCGGGGTTCAATTGAAATTGTATTAGTCTGTGACGAGTATTGAATGGTGTAGGTGTAAAATCAGAAAGAATAAGTGTATGTGTTTGTTTTTTTATATTATTATTGTGGTGGTAGTATTTTGAATACGATCTATTTGTCAGAGAAATTTGTTCGCATTTTAAAATTAATGATAATGTATGGTCATCAAATTATTTCCACAAGTGCTTAAATTTATAAAACTTTAACTGAATATATAATTTGATTTTATTAGCCCCCACGCAGTTCATAGAAAATTACTGCGTAACTTATGCGGCTTAATTTAACAACAACAATCCATGTTAACATTTAGAAATTTTGGGTATGAGTGATCTAAAGTCGACAAATTTTGATATAGTACCTTTCTATGAAACTTGACTTTCTACCATATTTATATTAAAATTAGACCTTAAAATCGTAATAAATTGTGAAAAATTGTCAACCATCGGGATTTGAGCCCGAGACATCTATCTTGCTCTACCAACTAAGCTATTGGCTGCTCTCCTCTCGATGGCTGAACAATCTTTCACTTTTAAAGTCGTAAAATAGTTGAGGATATTATTAATTGTCACATAATTAGATGTGGGGTAGCCAAGCTACCATTGCGTTTAAACATCTAGCCATCGAGAGGAGAGCAGCCAATAACTTAGTTGGTAGAGCACTATCCCGGCAAGATAGATGTCTCGGGTTCGAATCCCGACGGCTGACAATTTTCTCTGCATTATTTACATACACAAGAATAAATAAAATAAATAAATAAACATATCATCATGGCATATTACCCATTGCTGGGTGTACCAATCTGCTTTGTACGCAGGTATCGGTAATGATGATGACATATTTGAACCATGCGGGCATTTACTAGGCGTCACCTCACGGGCACTCATTGCTGGTATGGAGAGTGCACCACACGGGTCAATTTTGTGCCATTTAAAATTGGAAATATTTGGCGTCGGTCGGGATCAAACCCGGTTCCCCAGATTCGCGACCAGACACTCAGGCACGCGGCCACGAGACCCCATAATAATTAATTATTTTTTATAATAACATAATTCTCGATAAAATGACATTTAAAGGTATTTTTCGAAGAAAATCTATTTTGAGTTTCAAGTAAAGTGCCATTTTCGGTTATCCGATTTACACCAAAATCCAATGAGCTTTATGCATATTAGAAAAATCTCATGTGGCCAGCACATAACCTCTCGCCAGATTCATGTCTCACTACAAAATAATTATTTTAATATAAATTATGTACAATACATACATTCAATATCCTGAATTTTTTTTCTACTTTCCATTTCTTTTTTTTATTCGTCATTTTTTCGCAAATTCCTTTTAAATATTTACATAAATTTTCGATTTTTTTCTTATAACTACTACTTCCGGTTGTCCAATTGTTACCAAAACTTAATCAACTCTTCCCATTATTGTTAGATTGAGGAATCCGTAGTTAAAAATGTCTTAAGTCTTATAGTATTTGAGAAATCGTGGATCCAACACACACACACACACACACACACACACACACACACACGCACCCGCACACACACACATACGGATATCATCGTAAAAGTATTATAATCGGATTCTAGGGACCTAAAAACGTGCTTATTCATTAAAATCTGGATATGCGATTTTTAGCATGAATCCAATACCTCTCTTAGCGAGAGGTAAAAAGGTCGAAATAAGTTTCAAAATTTTCCGAATAATTGTATTTAAGTTAGAGCGGAAGATCCACACACACACACAGACATCATCATGAAAATATTAAAATTGGATTGTAGGGACCTTAAAACGTAGTTATTTACAAAAATCTCGATATGCGATTTTTAGCACGATCCCTATACCTCCTTTACCAAAGGTAGCGGAAGCTAAAAAGTTATTAGATTTAAAAATATTCGAGTTCGCCTTAACATCTTCGTCACATATATTATTCGGATTACACCACGTAACGGCGCAATACTTAAAATTAATACACCTTGACGTACAGCGATTATGTACTGAGCAATTAGTGCCAAAACATTTCATTAGCTATCTTCGCCCTCGACAGTAATGAAACACTTTCCACCTCGGTTAGTAATATACTATTTCTTTTTAGAATTCCTGCATCATGTCAGCAGTATTAGCAGCGGCAGCAGGGGTTCCTGCGGCTGTAGCAGGAGCGGCGGCATCTGCTGCTACACATTTAACAGTTTTCGTTCCTGCTCTTATAGCTGCCATAGCCTACTTTCAATACGATCTAATGGACCCAGAATCCAGACCAATTGATATGGGGTCAGAGTTTCTTCTGGACCAATATGATTTTATTGTAGTGGGGGCGGGATCAGCAGGTAAGGCAAAATTATGTATTGGATTGACAATACGGTTAAAAAGACAATTAAAATTAAAATGTTAGTTGAAAAGTTGTGGGTATAAAAACAAAATCCAGAATTTGAAAACAATTAAAAATGCTACTCGTATATTATTTGGAAATGACTCGCATACAGTGTCAGATTGGGACTTACTTATATGCGTGGCGATTCGGATTTTCGGGCCCCCGTTCAGGGCCATACAAAAATATTATTAATGAACCAAAGATGGTTTTGAACGAGCTTTATTTGTATTTTTAGAAACATTTTATATTTTTTTGTTTAATGAATGTAAACATAAGTAAGTATACAGGTTGAACCCGAGAATCCATGATGACAATGGGAAAACAGATTTATTCAAATATTCCTTGCATGTGGATCTTGAGAAATAGAAGAAATACCAAGTCGGGTAAATTATAAATAAAAGTTGCTTGGAATTAATATGCATTGTTGTTTCGATTTTAGTCTACGGGTCGCTTAAAATTTAAACCTTGTTGGTGCAAATGGGCTTATCTAAGTACAAGCCAAGAAGAGTTAAAGCGAAAATTTTTTTTATTAAAATGACAGTTGCAGAATTTAAGTCCAACCTTTGCTCCAACCTGATTCTGTTTTATAAATAGTTCTCATCTCATACCCACAATTTTAACCCGGAATAAAAATGGAGTATGGAGTTAGTTAACTCTGGGGTACGTTCTAAAACGCGGAGTAATGGTGTAAGAGTGCACTCTAGTCGTTCTAAAACACAGAGTGAAGTTAGACGGGTAACATACATCGTATTTGTGAACGATCATCTTTTCTTTCCTCACTCAGATAGTGCGGTAATTTGTATCCGTCATGCGCAGTAGCAATGTTTATTGAAATCCGTGTTTTGAAGTGATTGACATTGGAGTTTTATTTCTTATTAATTATTGGAATTGAATTTTAAACCTTCACTATTACAAAGAAAGTAGACGATAATGATTGTTTCCCATGTCAACTATTTCGCTAATAAATCCAAAAATAATTGAAATATAATTTTCCACTTAATATATAAAAAATATTGCCAATAATTGTATTTTCCAAATTCATTTTGAACTGACAAAAGAAATACACTCTTTCTACAATCTGCATCGTTCTAAATGAACAAGAGAAGAGAAATCACATGATACTACGTTCACTCTACCTTTTCACTGCGTTTTAGAACGTACCCCTGAATTTAATCTTTTTTATGAATTTGATAATGAAAGTCTCCTAACCAAAAAGAATTTAAAACCCAAATTTTATATCTATGTACTTGTAGATTTTGCACATGTCCATTTAGCACTATTTCTAGAACACATTAGTTAAGGACCGGGGTGACGACTAGCTTCGAGTGAACAAAGGGATAAATGTATGCCTATATTAGCATGTAGTTTTCTTTGACTTAGGCATATTCTCTGGTAAAGTCGGACTCCTGAATTACGCTATACACTTGATCTAGAATCAGTTATTTAAGATATTTTTTCTCTTTATTATATTAACCAATATTAACTATGAAAGCTACAGGTTTGGTTTAGACTGGGCCCTTTCGTAGACTGGGCCTGTGGCGATCGCCAAATCGCCACAATGACCAGTCCGAAGTCCGACGCTGCTAAATTTTCTAAACCGACTGATTACCGGACGCATTTAGTTTTCTAATGCTCATGCCCAGTTGCATCACTGACATTTAAAATTTAAACTTGGTTTTATTCAGTTAGCCAAATAAATTTATGTTCATTCCTATTGAATAATTTTTTCTGATCTGTTTATCAATATTTAATTGTGCTATCAAAAATATTTTGAGACCCAACATTTGAATATTAAAATACAGAAACTTTGTATTCGAATTTTTTTCCCTTTTATTTATAGGGGCAGTAATAGCGAATAGACTTTCAGAAGTGGAACAGTGGCGTGTATTACTTTTAGAAGCAGGGGGCGATGAAACCGAAGTTAGTGATGTGCCCCTTATGGCTGCTTATTTACAATTAAGCCAACTGGATTGGAAATATAAGAGTGAACCGTCAGGAACTTCTTGCTTAGGTATGTACTGATTTAAGAATTATAGACCGTTAATTTCTAACGGTTGGAGTGGGATTTGTATGTACATGTACAACAAAGAAATTCTTGATTATAATAAAGAAAAATCGATTATAATAATAAAAATGACTATACTTGCCGTCAAATAAATATGAACTGGAAATTTCTACACTGTTGCCAATTCATATGGGCAATTTAGAAAATTCTAAGTTATGAAGAAGCGGCAACATCGCAGGGCAAGGGACTGGCATGTAGCCCACGTTTGAACTGGTACCGTTTCGAAATAATGTAGATGTAAGTACGCAGCGCCCGAAACTGGGTTCAGGGTTAAACAATTAGTGTGTTTATGATCTCTTACTATTTTTTTTCCAACTTAGTTTCTGTTATCATATTGTTGTACAAGTTTTTCTACAAATTTTGTTTACAAATTTTACCGTGCCTTCTGCACGCTTTAACTTGCTGTTATTAAATTCTGTTTTACAATTAATTATTTTATTTCACAAACCTCAGTCGTTTACAGGCAACAACGTTACACTAGGTAAGATCTTTTTAGTAGTTTTGTTTAGTACCGTCCTTTTTGTAATATTGAGGTTAAAAAATTACGAGGCACCCTTTATCATTTTATAACCATTCCTATGGTTTGTAACCTTGCCAGTTTCTACTGTTTAAAACCTGGCGGCCTCCAAACATAACATCCATGTGAAGTACAGTGACTCAATAAACCCTTTAGGGAAAAGTTACGTCACAGAGTGCGGAAATGGGAAAAAGTTGAGCATCAGTTCATAATCATTTGACGGCGAGTATAATCACACAAAACAATTATTATAATTTATATTATATTTCAAAAACTATACAAATTTGGAAAGTGTCACAAACGCTAAAATTCATAATTTTATTCAATCTTTCAGAAAAAAAAATTAAAAATGACTTCCGGACCCCATTGTTACCGTATAGTGAAAATGATTATTGCATTTACAATTTTAGCTATGAAAAACGGACGCTGTAACTGGCCCCGCGGTAAAGTCATAGGCGGCTCGTCAGTCCTAAACTACATGCTTTATGTACGAGGCAACAAAAAGGATTACGAGCAATGGGAGGCCCAGGGCAATCCAGGATGGGGCAGTCAAGACGCGTTGTACTATTTCAAGAAGTCAGAAGACAATAAGAACCACTATCTAACACGTACGCCCTATCACTCTACTGGGGGGTACCTCACGGTAGGGGAAGCCCCTTATCATACGCCACTGGTGAACGCGTTCGTACAGGCAGGAGTGGAGATAGGATACCATAATAGGGATATTAATGGGGAGTACCAAAGTGGGTTCATGGTGGCTCAAGGTGAGATTTTATCCAGATAATTCTTTATTCAAATTTCTTTCATTTCCGTGGGAAATAATTCGGCAATTAATTTTCGAAATGCAGAACACAGGTGACCCATAAGACGCTCTTAATATTTCTGGCTTCAGCCTAGGATTATTGACATACATCCGATCCTTCAAGTAATTCCAAATTAAAAGTCTGATGCTATCAAACAGGGCGAATGTGGATCCCGCATTTGAAATCTAAATTTCGCGAAATTATTCAATTTTCAAAAATCTGCCTTAGCAGTTGCATTGTGGCTCTGGCAGTATGAGCAGTTACCCCATCTTGCTGCTACCATGTCTCAGGCATGCAAAACGCACAAACATTTCCAGCTTTTGTGATATTGGTAGCAAATATATTGCTATTTTCGCCATCAAACAGTAAGGCCCGGTTACTTTTTCGAATGTTATACCATGCCGGAAGTCCTAAACGTGACCTTTCGGTAGAGCAATTGTCTTGATGTACGACCCTCGGATTTTTGGTGTTCTATAACGCTTATTCAAGGAGCCATTCAGGAGAAAACGTGCTTTATTTCCCTTGATCAGATTGAGAATAAATAATAAAATTTCTAAGAATTTTTTTTCTAAATTAGAAACAAAAATAAAAAAAAAATGCTTTAAAATTTATTACATTTGAAGAGGAAAAAGGATGAATGTCCATTTGTAGCAAAATAAGATGATGGGTGCTACTAAAAGATTGAACAATCTTAGTCCAAAATTAAGGATTTAAACTTTAAAATTCACCTATTGAAAAAACACATTTTGTGACATTCATCTTTTCCCCTGGGCTCTTCATTTTAAAGTGATAGAGCGACGTATGGGCCACTGTCTAGAATTGTTTAGTACGCATTCTAATGGGGGAGTTTAGTCAGGTTGAGAAGTAATGATTTTTCCACATTACTGCAATGCTATACATGCAATATTACTATTAAGCAATAAAAGCATATGGCCATGGCCATGCCCCCTCCCCCCAGGAAATAATACATATTAGTGTAATTATTTTATATTTTAATTAGTGATATAATTTTGTGAATGGTGTGATGTAAATTGATTAATCGACAGGAATTTAAGTGAGTAGTAAATAATTTAGTAATATTTCGATTTGAAAAATTCTGATTAAGCAATAATTATTCGACAAATTATGCTCTTTTTTAAACAATAAAATAAGCGTTTTTTACTTTACATCCTAACTACATTATTCTTAAATTCACTGACCGTTAGTATGAACAACTGATTAAGGGTGATTATCGAGCATTTGACTAGCATTGTTTTATCTCTGTCATTCGTTTATGGATCCTTTTAGAGAAAAATACTTCAAATAATAGTTATAGAAAAATTAATTGCCCGCATCTTTTATTTGAAGAATTTTTCTCTAAAATAATCTCTAAACGATTGACAGAGATAAAACAATGCTAGTCAAATGCTCGCTAATCACTCTTAATCATCGTTCATACTAGCGGCCATTGTATTTAATGACAAGCTAAAAGTACCAACGACGCCTAGGAGTTTTCACGTAGATAATTTCGAAACAATCTACATTATAGGTATACTTAAATTTCTGGAGAGTTCGAAAAGTTTCTTATATATTCTAAAATAATCTAAAATGTACATAAAACTTTAATAAAGTTCCAGAGAGTTCTAGAATGTTTCAGAAAGTTCAGATTTCGAGAGAATTTCTTTTCCATAAAATTCTTTAACGTTCTAGAATGTTTCTGAAAGTTCCAGAAAGTTCTATCTGTTTGTGTCGTTACTTAAAACTAAATTGAGCTCAGCCGCCCTTTATATACTCATTTAAAATTGCCAAAAATTTATAGAATATTCTAGAATTTTCCGAAATATTCTAGAGTTTAATGGGATTCAATAATTAAAAAAAAAATATGTATAAGAGCAAAAATGCTTTAGAGTTAAAAATATTTTGACATGTAAAAAAATAAAAAATTCGAAAACTCCCCCATTGTTGATATATTTTAGTTTTTAGTAGATCACACAATAGTTATGTACATTTTTTTTGGTCTTGGAGCAAACTTTTTTTTACAGATTTAACTAAACTCGTTTCTTTTTCTAGGAACTATTCGACGAGGTTCCCGTTGCAGTACAGGAAAAGCATTCCTTCGTCCAATTCGACTACGTCAAAATCTTCACGTAGCAATGCACTCTCATGTGACTCGTGTTCTAATCGACCCAGCTACAAAAGTAGCGTTTGGGGTTGAATTTGTACGGGATAAAAAGTTGCACCGAATCAGAGCAAGTAAAGAAGTTATTTTGAGTGCTGGTGCAGTGAATTCTCCACAAGTAAAGTCAATATTTGAATAAATGTAGTGGTACTAATAGTACGTAAACTTATTCTTTTCTAGATCCTAATGCTTTCTGGAATCGGGCCAAAGGAAGAACTAGAACACGTCAAAATACCGGTCATTCAAGATTTGAAGGTTGGACATAATCTACAAGATCATGTCGGTTTAGGAGGTCTAACATTTACTGCAAACCAACCCATGTCTATAATGTTAAGTCGCGTGTACTCAGTATCTACTGTAATGCAGTATGCAGTGTTAGGAGACGGTCCGTTGACTATATTAGGAGGAGTGGAAGGTTTAGCGTTTGTGAAGACCAAATATGCCAATGCTAGTGAAGATTTTCCTGATATCCAGTTTCATTTTATATCAGGTAAGATATCTGGTGCCAGCCACTATAATTTTTCAACAATTCCACAATTTAGGATGTGATGGGGTTCTCTACCATTTTTAAAAAATCAAATTAATCTAAATTGGAGGCTGTTATAGTTGTAGAAAGTCTTGTTATTCATTAAGCCGTAATAATTATTATGTTAATATTCTATGACGTAGGGTCAAGTGGTGTAAAAATGAGACACTTTTTAAAACTTTGCACTTTTAGTCATCTTATTTTACGAAATACTTAATCAAAAAATATCCATCGTATTTAAATTATAAGGCAGAATAATACTAAGGTAACGGTTTCACCAAATTGCAGACTTTATTTCGAAAAAAAAAAAATATTTACAGTGTCTCATTTTTAACCTGCCTTTGGAGTTTAATGAGACAAGTATGGTTAAAAATGAGACATGTTTTCAAGCGTGTAATGAAGCTATGTCATTGCTGATATAAATTTAAGACAGTCTAGTTGAAATCAGGGTTGTTAAAAAATGCGTTTTTTTGAATTTTGGACGGGACAGTGGTTAAATTTGGTATTAACCGTCCAAAATTGGTCAGAAATGGCCAAAATTACAAATAATTTATTTTAAATCATTTGACTAGTTGATTTTACATGTATGATTCATTTTTAATTGAACTGTTCCATAAATAACAGAAGTCATGATATTATTAAAATTATTTTGGTATAACTCATTTATTAATTTAATCCGACACATATTGGTACTTGTAGGCAAACATATTCGTACACGTCTTGTTGCAGCGGGCAAGAGTTAAAAGACTACAGAGTTAGTGCCGTTGTTCGTGTTGAGTTCTGTGCTTCTGTTTCTGTAATAGTTAAGGGACAATAATAGGTATAGCATATTATTAACGTTTGAATTTTAGTTTTATTAAATGAAATAAATGTATCAATGGCATGTTAAAAATTTCAAATTTGAATTCCTAGTGAAATAACGTATTATTTGAATGGTCTAATGTATTTTGACCAGTGATAGTGGCCAAATTACATTTTGACCAGGACGGTTCAAACCGGTTAAAACCTGTGGATAAAACCACTCTGGTCAAAATACCTACAACCCTGGTTGAAATATTAGAAAAAAATTATAATCATATGTAAGGTTTTTTTGATATGATCGTAAAAAATTTCGTTATGACTTGTGTCTCATTTTTCAACTAGATCATCTTAAAATTACCTCGATTAATGATATAGCTTCATTTGTTAAGATTAATAGCAAACTCAAATTGTTGGGATTGGGAAACACTAGCAATTCCTCCAATGAAATGTTTCATGGAGGAACTGTCATTTTGACGAAGAATCGGGTTACTACTAACTTTTGTCCATTCTAACTTGATGTATTACATATGTACTTATGTCTCATCTTAAACCTTTTGTCTCATATTTACTCCAGCAGCTGTCTTATATTTTCCCCACCAATTTGCCATTTTAGCGCGCCAATAGCAATATATTTGGTAAAAAAAGTCTGACTGTCTCATTTTACCCAAATTTTTAAATGTCATTTTTACACCACTTGAACATGTTAAACTCATTTTTTCTCAAACAGTGAAGTTGGCTTCTAATTGAAGTCATATAAATTGATATATTTCAACACATTATAAAAATATACAGGGTGTCCCATAACTTCAGGTACATATTAGAAGGGCATATAGTTCTTAATGTCCTGATTACGGAACAAAAAGAATTTTTTCAAAATTCAAAAATTAGTTTTTGAGGTTTTTGAAGGAAACAGTTTTGGGACACTGGTTGAATAGGTTGTGTGTTTTTTTCATTACATACACATCTCCCAAACTTAATTGGTGTGACAAAGCTTTACGTAATTGCATAAATTAATTTCATTGTTAAATTATTTTATGTAATAGTTATAACTAATTTCACTA
Organism: Harpalus rubripes; assembly: GCA_963082715.1. NCBI lineage: Eukaryota > Metazoa > Arthropoda > Insecta > Coleoptera > Carabidae > Harpalus > Harpalus rubripes. The sequence goes on along the minus strand of OY720461.1, from coordinate 26,408,933 downwards.
TTCCAAATATTATAGTAACCAGGGGTACAAAAAATGTTCTTCTTAAGTAAACTACCCTTAATTATAGGAATTTTGAAAAAATTCTTTTTTTTTCCGTAATCAGGACATTAAGAACTACATGCCCTTCTAATATGTACCTGAAGTTATGGGACACCCTGTATAAACATGTTTAAAATAATTTTCGTGGTCAATAATTGGAAATATGTATGGATAAGAATTTAATAAAATTATTAATGAAACACAACATATATTATAGTCCAAATTTTGATTGCCACTGGCAGCCTATGTCATTCAATATAACTTTCATTTTCATACAAACGCACTTAGTTATTATCCGGCGTGGTAAGATAAATTCAAACAAGTGATCTTTGGTTTACTCACGTTGTTTCGTAATTTTTTTCATTCATTTTCTTGAAAATAGATTTCGGATTTGATAAAAGGCGATAGTAGAAGGCTTAAATGTAAAAGAATTTGGAACAGAGTAGATGTGTGTCGTAGAATATTTTAAAAATAATAACTTTTTTAAACATTTATAGTCCCTATCATACAGTTTAAGGATTAGTTTTAATATAAATGATCTATTTTCTAATTTGTTATTATGGAAAAACATCACCATTATTTGTGAATTCTGCCTTTGGACGAGTCTCAGCGGCAATACTATCTCCCACCCTCCATTATATCTGTCAACATTCCAAATTTTCATTTACCTTTTCCCTTTCTCTCATCTATTTTCCCTTTAATTATAATTTCAGCATTCCTCTTTCTTATTTCTTTCAAAATTCTTTTCTTTCCTCCTATCCTTTTAACACACCTCCTTATTCCTAACTGCCTCCTTCCACCCAATCTTCTCCAACCGCCACCAAAACCACATCTCAAAACTTTCCCGGTACTGTTTCGTCTTCTTACTCAAAGTTCATGTTTCGCATCCATAAAGCAAAATACTCCATAAGAGTTTAAAACATTTTGCAATTTTTTTTACAGTTACAATATATTAATACGCCTTGGTGTTAATAAATATTATATTTTACAAAGAATATACATATTTTAATAAACAATTTTTGTTCAAGGATCGACGAACTCAGACGGCGGCGCTCAGCTGAGGAAAGCCCACGGTTTAACAGATTCCTTTTACGACAAAATCTACGCCCCTTTGCAAGACAAAGACGTTTGGAGTGTCATGCCGTTACTCCTGCGCCCTAAAAGTCGTGGCCAGATCAAATTACGAAGCCGCAACCCTTTCGATTACCCTTTGATCTACCCCAACTATTTCCAAGATGATTTCGATATGAAAACCCTAATCGAGGGTGTCAAAATCGGTTATTCCTTGAGCAAAACCCGCGCTTTCAAGTACTACGGAAGCCAAATGGTCCCCTTTCCTCATTGTGAGCATATGGGACGATATACCGACGCCTATTGGGAGTGTATGATTCGTCACTACACGGTCACAATCTACCATCCTGTTGGAACGTGTAAAATGGGGCCTTATTGGGACCCAGACGCAGTGGTGGACCCACAGTTGAGAGTATATGGTATCAAAGGGCTAAGAGTGGCTGATGCATCGATAATGCCAACTTTAGTTAGTGGAAATACAAATGCACCAGTGATTATGATTGGTGAAAAGGCTTCAGATTTGGTGAAAGAGTTTTGGATGATGAATATGGGACGAAATAAGAGGTATTATAAAGGATGGAATGTATAAAGACTGAAAGTTTTAGTGAAATGTACCAGTGAAAAGTGCTTTAATGTAATTGACAATAAAACTTATTGATAGAGAATATACGTAGGTGTATATTTTTTGTAGTATTTATATGTAGATATTTATACATGACAATATAGCAAATAGTAATTATTTTTGTATTAAAAATAAATAAATACGTTCGTACAAATTTTGAACATTTACGTTTTTCAATTTTATCTTAATTATCATTTTTGCACGATCGTTTTTTTATATTTACCGATAGGGTTTCCAAGGCAGCAGGTTTTATTTACAATTACTGATCGGGAAGTGATTGTGATTAGTTACCGATCCGGAGGCGAGGGGGTAAGTAAATAAAAACAACGACCAAAGCTTACTTTAAAAATCTGATGTGGCCAGCACATAACATCTCGCCAGATATTTTACCTGGTTGTACGCATAAAACGAAAAATATTTTTAAATACAAATACATATATTCATGTCTCACTGCAAAATAATTCTCACATATATTTGCAAAATCTATGGGATATTTTAATATAAATTATGTACAATACATACATTTTCTTTATATTCAATATCCTGAAATTTTCTTTTTCTTTATATTCGTCATTTTTTCGCAAATTCCTTTTATATTCTTTTTTACGTATATTCTTTTGCCTTGTTGACTTTTTTTATTTTCATAATCTTCATAATGATGTACAAATATTTTTGACAGTGACATTTATGTGTCAATTACAAACATTTGAATTTCTTGCCTTAAAGTAGGTTGATATGAGAATTTTTACATGAAATTATTTTATATGCATTTCTTTATCTCTAAATCTATAGAAGATATAATGATGCATTTATATTTATCGAATAATGAATTTAACGTTTTTTAATATAAGTATTTACATAAATTTTCGATAAATAATATTTAGAGGATTATTTCTTGTAACTACTACTTCCGGTTGTCCAATTGTTACCAAAACTTAATCAACACTTCCCATTATTGTTAGATTGAGGAATTCGTAGTTAAAAATGTCTTATGTCTTATAGTATTTGAGAAATCGTGGATCCAACATCCACACATCCACACACACACACACGCACGCACGCTCGCACACACACATACACATACACACACACACACACACACACACACACACACACACACAAGGACATCATCGTAAAAATGTTATAATCGGATTCTAGGGACTTTAAAACGTGCTTATTCACTAAAATTTGAATATGCGATTTTTAGCATGAATTCAATACCTCTCTTATCGAGAGGTAAAAATGACAACAATTGTTTTTAATATATCAAAATAATTTTCAAATCCCATTTTCCAACAAAAGTTCAGAACCGTTCAGACTTTACTGAATTTGCGCAAAGCCATTTTACCGTTCCGACAAGTCGAATTTCAAATTCAGAACTTATAGTGCAGTGTTCCAAGAATGAGTGAATTGTGTTCCGAACCGAGTCTGAACCGTTTTTGAAGTTTGACGTGCCTATCTAAGCTGACTTATTTTGTTTCTGTTATTAATGACATTAACAATGGAAGAAGACAGCGATTTTTCCGAAATGTCAGAATTTTCTAGCGAAAGTGATGGAGAATTCATGGACGATATTATGGAAATAAGGCAAAACAATGAAAATTAACTACAGATGATAGTGCCTCAATACAGTGATCAAGTTTTTTTTGAATATTTTCGAATTATATTCGTCTATTATATTTAAATCATAAAACTACCTTCCATTTCTTCAGTTTAAATATATTCTACTTAATCAAAAGCACAATGTTTTCTGACAGGCCTAATTTTAGAGGTTAGGATACATAAACAAAATTCTCAACCGGTTCTATATCGTTCCAACACTAATCAAGTCGGTTCTAGAACTACTTATGAGTTCACGCGTGGATTCTAAGCTGTTCTGAATCACCTTTTGAAGGGTTCTGAACTTTTGTTGGAACAAACCTATTATGTGCGTCGATCGTGCATAAAATATAATAAGCATTGCGGTCAGTAAGTGCTCTTCGACCGGTATCGGATGTATTGGAGATTTCACCTTCGTCTCGATCTCCAAAATCATCCCCAACTGGTAGGAAGCACTACTGCCCTTAATAATGTAATAACTATATTACCATTATTATCTTCACTGGCATGATTAGACTATGAAAGGTTGAGATCTCAAATACCATATTAGTTTTTTGACTAATTTATATTATTACATTTGCAGCCGTTAATCTATACTACTGTAACTAATGATTCCCAGTAAACAAGATTGCAATGAGGATACTAAATACAACCAGCAATACATACTCGTATATATGAGGCAAACAACTAGTGAATTTGAGCATCCGAATGAGATATTACTTTTTCACTAAATACAGAAAGCTTTGCAATATTATGTTTAAAATTAGACTTATCTGATAATATTAAATAAAAGTTATAACTATAAAATATCGGATTAAAATAGATGAAATATTTAATTAATAAATTTTCTTTAAATTTAAAAGATGCAATGTAAAAATAATGATATGCAAAGCCATCCGTATTTAATAAAAATGTAATATTTTAATACTTCGCTATTATATTTTTTGATAATATAACATATGACTGGTTTTATACTATTGGATAGTAAATTTCATGTACTTTTCAAATTTGAATAAATATATAGGATGCTCTATTTGAAAATATAAAGTTACATACTATTGCGTGGAACAGCCTGTAGAAAAACCTGTACTGCAGATTTATAAACATTCTAATACAAAACAAAATACGTTGAAAGTTTTTTCCATACTATTTTAAATAATCAAATAATTAAAAAAGAACAGAACGGCGAATCACCGCGAGCCAAAAGTCATATTAGTTCGGCCGGTCAACGATTTCAACAAACAAATGTATAAAACCTACGCAAATGGTGATAAATTTCTATAATTTTTTTTTGACTAGTTTAAAATATAGACTTTAAACTTACAAAATTGATTTCGACTTTTAAGCTCGGTTAACCCATCACTCTGGGGTATTTTCTGACTTAAGCGGCCATGCAGGAGCGGATTACCAAATTTACAGAACAAACCGGGAAATATATATTTAAAATCTCTTAATGTATTTTGTCTATATAAATTTCATTAAATGTTTCACGTTATTCTTGTTTCAAGTATTCATTTGTAAACAACTGAAGTAAAATGTGGCATCCGTGGAGGGATTTTTCTCACGAAGAAAATAATCTAATATTGAAGAACATATTTTTAAGATTTGTATAATGTAAAAAAAAATATAAACAAATTATTGAATAATAAACTGTAGTAACTTTATTATGAATTTTAATACCTAATTTGTGGTTACTGTTTTAAATTTGGTAATTGGAAAAAATTGTGAATACCTCTCTGCACGCTTAGCCTTGCAAATCTTTTAAGCAAATACATATTGTGATGAGTGTAAAAGTCAATGTGCATTTATCTTGACACAAACTACAATCGACTTTATTAGTATAGTTAGAGGAAACACTATCTATGAAACTGACTTATGCAGGGTTTACAACCTTTTATGGAGGGTTGGACATCTTAGTGGTCAGGACTCATAAATTATTCGAACTTGAAGGCATCACTTTTAGGAATGGGCCGTATTAAAAAAATCATACTGAATTTTTATATAAATTTTGTAAATTGAAATATATAATAAATAAGACAATACAATAAAATCCCAGGGTCTCCACATATTCACAATTTTTTAGAAACACTACTGAAACAAGCACAGAAACGACGTTTCGTTTTAATGACTTTTTCAACAGTGGAAAAGGTTTTTGCATGTACCTCAAAAGAAAATTTCCAAAAACTGAATTTAAAAGTTACGTTTGTATTTATTTTAATCCCTATAATATTTTAATCTCTTTTCAATTCACATATTGCTGTTAGAAGAACTATACTTAAAACGCATTATTATTTGAATACAGTTTTATATAACTTCTAAGTACTAAATTTTTAAAAATTTGAAAATATCCATTAGATATTTTACAATTAATTATTGAAATTTGTATGACATTTTGAAAAAGTCACGTAATCTGAAACAGAATGTGACGTCAGAGCACTACAGTTTAACATGTGACAAACTATCGCACTATCGCCTACTTTTATTTATATAAATAACGTAAACTGTTTTCCTATTGGCTATGAATGACGTACTGTATGTGCTCCGATGTCACAGGAGTGGGGGGTTGTTTTTCATGAGTATTTCTGGCGTCAATCTTTTTATTTACGAAAAAACAAATTATTATTATTTTTTATATTACTATGAAAAATATTGCATAAATTTTTATTTAAAATACTTTTTAAAAAATCTGATGTGGCCAGCATATTACCTTCCGTCAGTTCTATGTATTTTGTATAAATGTCATACAGAAAGTTCCTTGCAAAATATTATATTTCTTGTACATTACCTTAAGGCAGTTGTATGTATTTTATACAAATTCCATACAGAAAGCAAAAGATCCTATATTTCCAAGAAAATTATAACACATACATACTGTCAACTGCACTTGACACTGACACCTTTCAATCGGAATTTTCTTAATACATCAGCTGTTTCCAGAGTTATAGCATAGCTAGCTAATATATGATATTTAATTTCTTTATAATTTTTTGACTCTATATCCATTTAATATGAAATATAAAATGCATTCAAATCGCATAGAGAATAAAATATTCTTTAATATTTATAATAACATCGAATGTGAAAAAATGATATTTAACATCGTTTTTTCAAGAAAAACTGTTAAAATCTTCAAATGAGGGTACTTCCGGTTGACCAATTCTAACCAAAATCTAATCAGCTCTTCACATGGATGTAACGAAGAGGAATACGAAAGAAATATAATTTTTTCAATTGTAGTATGGAAGTTATCGCAGACGAAAATTTTGTTACACACACACACACAGACACACATACACACACACGCACACACATACAGACATCATCGTAAAAATAGTAAAATCGTGTTCTAGGGACCCTAAAACGTGCTTATTCATCAAAAACTCACCACCGAATTTTTTGACCAAAGACAATACCTTCCTTACCTAAAGGTGACGGAAGGTAAAAATGTGAAACCGGCTCATTAGGAAACATCTTATAATATTTTAAACTTCTTTAAATTACAAATTGATGTTAGAAGATGTGCATTTAAAACACATTATTACCATGAAACTTTATAGCCGCCAATTGGCAGGTTCTATAATGAGTTTTATAGATTGCTTCCTCCAACTATAATACCAGCTTTATTTCTATTAGCCATTGTATCGCTAAACCTTGCACATTTTCCTGTGAGTAGGTATTGCCCCATATGTCTTGTAAGCTTAGACCATATAACTTAAGTTATATGATCTATGATCTAAGCTTGTAAGGTAGGTTATACTGTACGTAGTGAATTTTTACGAAATTGTTTTTCATTGTGCCAAAAGTACACTATTATCAGCAATCATTTGGCCACAGTTTTTTAAATTTTTAAGTCTATATTTAAAGTAGCTGAAAGAATTTTGTAGACATTTTTAACCATTTGTGTAGATTTTATAATTTGTTGAAAGTATAAACCGGCTGAATTATAATGAATTTGAGCTCGTATATAGGTAATTTTATTTGCTAGTTAAAATTGCCATTGATATATTAAAATTTAAAACGTAAGTAATAACAGTAAACAAGACAAAATTGGAACAGTTTGCAAAATAGTTTCTTAAATATGCATGAACTTCCGACGTTTACCTAGCAAAATCATTTTACAAATTCATCAAAAATAATTTGTTGACATTGTAAAAACTCCAATCTTTCCTTAGTTCACGGTCGTTCATTACCAAGATCAGTTATTTTTTACTTTTATACTTTACATTAAAATGTTATTTTAAAGTAACCAAATTATTCAAAATCTCCAAAATGTCGTTAATGGCCTTGTTATCCACTACCAGAATCGCCCTAACATTCGGTACAGGCCTCGGTTTTCTCGTCTATCTCTACTCTTCAATCCTTACCCAACGCCTCGATATCGTAGATCAAAATAACCGAGTTCGTGATATTCCATTTGGGGAAATTCTAGATGTGTATGATTTTATAGTGATTGGCGGTGGTAGTGCAGGAGCTGTAGTGGCCAGCAGGCTGTCGGAGAATTCTGCATGGAATATCCTGCTGGTGGAAGCAGGAGTGGATGAAAATATAATGAGTGATATACCGTTGTTGTTTCCGTTGTTGCAAATGAGTCCGTTGGATTGGCAGTTTAAGACGGAGTCTTCCAGATATTATTGCAAGTAGGTAGATAATTAATTTGGTAGAAGACGGTATTGTGGCTAGAATGGCTGATTTGGTGCACTAGTATAGTTTGTACAGAATTCTACCGTTATGACTTTGACTTTCTAAGCCTGCTAGACCGAGCACAATGGGCTACTTGCATGCCATTTTTTTATTTAATATTTTTAAAGAGATGATAAAAACTTGCTACCCATATTTTTTCTTTTGGCAAAATTTTCATTAATTGGCCAGAAAAAAATTAACCTGCTTACATATCGCTATTGTAAACTTGGTTTGCGTTTAGACCAATCAGAAGCATGTAATCATAAAGGGCTTACTCCTAAGTCTATTCTTATCTGAAATACAGTATACGTTTCTCTGTTCATAGCCTACTCAGAGTTAGGAATTTTATTGAACACACTGTACTAGAGCAACACTACTGTCATCCTAATGACACTGTCAAAATATTTCATAAAATAGATTAAAATAATAATTATTTTTTTGTGCAACCGGACGCGAAATAACCATTTCACAGCCGTAATACAAGCCGCGAAATTGGATTTCGCGACTGCTGTTATGGTAACGGCCGCGAAATTAGGTAAACAATCACTTTGACACATGAGTATTGCATGGTTTTGTTTATCAAATGTCAATTCCATAGTCACCTTGAAACCTAACTTTCTATTTACAATGAAATTGTTTAAAATTAATAAAATTTGTAATTACATATTTTTTACGGTTGCACAAAAAATATTGGGCGCGTTTAGCGAACGCAACAGTTGTCATAGCGGAAACTAATTTTTCGCTGAACGTTACCGCTGAGTATACGCTGTTTCTCAGCTGTTTGTCAGCATTGTAAGCAGTGAATTTTTACGCTGTATGCAGTCAGTGTAATATTAATAACTTGTTAGTTTGACGTTAACATTTTTAAATGATTATGTTCTTATTAATAATCAACTCATTTCTACAGATTCTATAAGTACATATTATTTTATATAAAGCTTTGAATTGATGCATAATTAGTAGATTTGTACATTAAAATGCATATCAAACGACTGAAGAAGAACCTGGAGATGGCGAGAATATAATTATAGAGCAAAATCCTGGAGGCTATTTCATTACATGATCTTAGATTTGGCCACTGAATAAACTGATTTTTTAGCTCTATAATCGCAGATATAATTTTTATAAAAATGTGATGTCCGGTACCTTTAGAAAATCCAAATTTATCACAAGCTGCCAAAAAACTTTCTTGCTTCGATATAACCCATAATGAAAACGAAACTTTTGTTTCTAGTGAAATATATAAATGTCGCTCTGATAAATGTGGTTGTAATAAATAACACAATTCTTCTACGTTAGCGCGGGTCATTCTAAAATGATTTTTAAATTCATCTAAACTATAATTAGGTACAATATTTTCTACATATCCTTCGTTATGTACTGGCACTATTCTATCCGGAACAATATTTTCAGGTACGTCAGCAATAACTACTTGAATTATGTTATTCATATTAAAATCATCATCAAAAAAATAATCATTTATTATTTCATCCACAATGAAAAATTATCTTTATCTTCACACGAACACCTTATAAATATACGTCCGTTCAGCGAATATGCAAGTGTTGATACTAATCAGTAGTAAACGTGTTGTAAGATGAGTTACAACTGATGTGTTCGCTAAACGCGCCCATTGTGTACACCATGTCCGCGAAATCCTTTAGCGCCCTCGAGATTATCTTGCCTCGGCCGCGAGCGGTCTCAGCGGCAATTTTTCTCTCGGTACGCTAAAGAGTGATTTCGCAACCTTGATATACAAATAACTATTTTGTGCAACCGGACGCGAATTAAGCATTTCGCAGTCGTAATACAAGCCGCGAAATTGGATTTCGCGACCGTTGTTATGGTAACGGCCGCGAAATTAGGTAAACAATCACTTTGCCACTTGAGAATTGCATGGTTTTGTTTATCAAATGTCAAGCCCATCGCCACTTTGAAAGCTAACGTTCTATGTACAATGAAACTGTTTAAAATTAATAAAATTTGTAATTACATATTTTTTACGGTTGCACAAAAAATATTTTGTACACCTTGTCCGCGAAATCCCTTAGCGCCCTTGAGATTGTCTTGCCTCGGCCGCAAGCGGCAATTTTTCTCTCAGTACGCTACAGTAATTTCGCGGCCTTGATATACAAATAACTATTAATATTTTAGTTATTTTAAGCATTTTTCTTTTTTTCTGTATACATTACTAATTAATATGACAAGGGAAGGAAGATTTAATAAAAATAAATTAAAATATGTGAATAACGCAGCTACCCTTAGAATTAACTGTTTGAGAAGCATAACCAAATCGGGACAATGACGTCACAATAATATCAGACATTATAACTCGTTTACTAATTCGAATTTTAACATCGCATTTTTACCATAATTTCTAGATTTTTATATATTATCAGAAAAAATATTTTTAAAAATCGGTAGAACACCTCATTTTCAAATTGCACAAAAGTGACCTATGTGGTTAGTGGTATTCATTTTTTGTAGGGCAATGAAAGAAAATAAATGCAACTTTCCTCGAGGTAAAGTTCTAGGAGGTTCTAGTGTCCTAAATGCCATGCTTTACGTTCGAGGAAACAGAAAAGATTATGACAATTGGGAATACTTTGGAAATGAAGGATGGGGATACGACAAAATCCTTCCATATTTTAAGAAATCAGAAAACATGAACACTCAAGATCCATTAGACGAAGAGTACCATGGAAAAGGAGGCTATTTGTCAGTAGAAAATTTCAAATATTATTCTCCTTTAGTCGAGTGGTTTTTAGAAGCCGGCAGGCAGATGGGGTAAGTCAGGAATTTTTTTTTTGAATATTTAATATGTCGTAAATAAATAAATATATCATTACGGCTTATTACCCATTGCTGGGTGTGCCAATCTGCTTTGTACACAAATTTCGGTAATGATGATGACATGGGTCAATTTTGTGCAATTTAAAACTCGAAATATTTGGCGTTGGTCGGAATCGAACTCGGTTCCCCAGATTCTCGACCATACACTCAGGCACGCGGCCACGAGACCCCATGGGGTCATATGTCGAAATCTCAAAAATTATTAGTTATTCTTATTAATGGCAGAGTTAAGACATAAATTCATATTATTTCATAATTTTCGGCAATGAAGAAAAAATTGATCGACTGAATGAAATTTAAATAAGTATATTGCAAAACTATAACGTGACAAATAAATATGTCTGCTCCTTGAATTTCACAAAAAAATATTAAAAAATTGCAGATATGAACTTTTTTGGTCAGCAAGCACAGTAAAAATGCAAACAAATCTAATATGTCATACTAGTCACCATTCCGGGTGCGTTTTCAGTGCCGCCAAAGATTATGTGGGTTCCAATAATAGTTATACCAAAATTGTGATTTTAAAATTTTATTTGGAAACTTTAATTTATTAGTGTGATACTTTTAAAGTTTGTACCATAAATAATATTGCGATCATATCAATATTTACACAATAATTTATTGCTATGTACCATACTTATGCAATCATATTTATTTCACAAATTATTCTACTGACTAAAATAATATTTACGAGTATATAACCATAAATAAATATTATGAAACAAAACTAATAATCACTGTTTACTTATACAGATATAAACTTAATTTTATGTATTTTGAATTTTTAAATTAAGTTTATCAAATCGACAAAATTATAAATTTAAATTTAATGAGTTTCACCACTATCATAATTTTCTTTTTATAAAATTTGACACGTTCTGTAGTCTTATTGTAATTCGCTAAACCGTAATAATTTTTTAAATATTTTATGACGATGATGTTCGGTTTTTGTTCTCAAACAGTGGAATTCGTTAATATTTGAACTAATATACCTACTCAGCCCATAAAATATTTAAATATGATTAAAATAACTTTTGTCTGACTAAATATTAGGAGCTGTTTATTACTAGGATACAGTGTACATAAACATATTAAACATATCTATAACAATCGGGGCGTTATACGAGGGCATAATAGTTTATTATGCCCTCATCATAATCCGATCGTCGTTTATGGGCTATAAATTAGAAATACATATTACTAACTAATTTAAAGCCCATAAAGCGGTATATAATGAAAATTATTTTCTTTTTAATTATAATTCATTACAATAATAATGATTGATTACAACAATTAATACATTAATTGATTACAACAATTAATATAATAAGAAAACATCTTTGAAAGCACAACGCAGAAATCATTTTTATTTTAATTATATAATTATGAAAAGGGCCTTAAAAAGCTTTCACCACACAGGTAAATAGTAAGTACGTCGAATTGCAGACTGCAATATTTCGCATTGATTTTGAACGGATGACGGGTCATTAATTTTTTGGGGGACGATGTTTATCCACGTTTGAATTCATTTTTTTTATGGGGTCTCGTGGCCGCGTGCCTGGTCGCGAATCTGGGGAACCGGGTTCGATCCCGACCGATGCCAAATATTTCGAATTTTAAATAGCACAAAATTGACTCCTGTGGTGCACTCTCCACGCCAGCAATGAGTGCCCGTGAGGTGACTCCTGGTAAACGCCCGCACGGTACAAATATGTCATCATCATTACCGATATCTGCATACAAAGCAGATTGGCACACCCAGCAATGGGTAATATGCCGTGATGATATATATATATATATATATATATATATATATATATATATATATATATATATATATATATATATATATATATATATATATATATATTTATTTATTTTATTTGAATTCATTTTTGATATTATGTACCGCCACATGTGACACATCCAAAGCAGTACAAACTCTGTCATGTGAAAACGAACCTCAAATAATAATACTTACATCTTCAAAGTATACAGAAGCATTCAAAGTAATTTCTTTACACCGTTTCGATAAAATATCTTTCAAAACATCAAATTCACCCATTCCATCATCTCCAACGATATAGAACGTTGATGTTTTAAAAATAAAGAAATGTTGATAATAAACAAAACATTTAAACAACATCCTTAGCAACGCCGAAGCTTAAGCATTATAGTAATCAAAATTATTATAATGAAAACTTTTCTCACATATTCTAGTGAGACATAGAATCTTGAATGCACCACGATCGTTTCTAGATGATAATGCCCATCGGACGACATCTATCCCTCTGGCCAAAGGCGCTTGGACTAGATCCTCGTCGCCCTCCTGGTATTATCATCATCGTAACGCCCTTTGTACATAAAATAATATTGTGGCCAATAATTGGAAATATACGTGAATAATAATCAATTTAATAAAATAATTTTTAAAAAACTACGATATTATAGTCAGTCAATGTCATTCAACATATTTTTCATTTTCATACAAACGCACAAGGTTTCTATCTGGCGTGGCATCATAAATTCAAACAAGGAATATTTAGTTTATTTTTGTATTTTCGTTATTTTCTACATTCATTTACTTGAAAACGGATTCCAGATTTCAAAAATCTGATGTGGCCAGCACATAACCTCTCGCCAGATATTTTACCTGGTTGTACGCATAAAACGAAACATATTTTTAAATACAAATACATATATTCATGTCTCACTACAAAATAATTCTCACATATATTTGCAAAATCTATGGGATGTTTTAATATAAATGATGTTCAATACGTATGTATTTTCTTTATATTCAATATCCTGAAATTTTCTTTTTCTACTTTCCTTTTCTTTTTCTTTATATTCGTAATTTTTTCGCAATTTCCTCTTATATTCTTTTACGTTGTTGCCTTTTTTTATTTTCATAATCTTCATAATAATGTACAAATATTTTTGACAGCGGCATACAAATATTTTTGATAGTGACATTTATGTGTCAATTACAAACATTTGAATTTCTTGCCTTGAAGTAGTTTGTTTTGAGAATTTTTATATCAAATTATTTTATATGCATTTCTTTATCTCTCAATCTATAGAAGATATAATAATGAATTTATATTTATCGAATAAAGAATTTAACATTCTTTAATATAAGTATTTACATAAATTTTCGATAAATAATATTTAGATGATTTTTTTCTTGTAACTACTACTTCCGGTTGTCCAATTGTTAGCAAATCAACTATTCCCATTATTATTAGATTGAGGAATCCGTAGTTGAAAATGTCTTAAGTCTTATAGTATTTGAGATATCGTGAATCCAACATCCAAACACACGCACGCACGCACGCACACACACACACACACACACACACACACACACACACACACACACACACACACACACATACGGACATCATCGTAAAAATGTTATAATCGGATTCTAGGGACCTTATGCTTATGCTTATTCATTAAAATCTGGATATGCGATTTTTAGCATGAATACAATACCTCTCTTAGCGAGAGGTAAAAAAGCGGTAACAGTAGGCTTGAAAATACTAGGGATATGGAATAGAGTAGATGTGTGACATTCCTAGATATTACGAGAATTAAAAACTCGAAACATTTTTTTTAAACTTTGATAGTCCGTCTCATATAGTTTCAAGGTCTAGTTTTAATATAGGGCCTTATGTTTTAATTTGTTACTATAGTGAAGGATTTCACTGAATAGTGCTTTATGAAATGGATCGTGTAATATTCTAGTTACGAAACCCGCGATACGAATGGCGTCCGACAAACCGGCTTTACTAAATCCCACGGAACTCTTCTACATGGTCTACGTCATAGCACTGCTAAGGCTTTTTTGCGCCCAGCGTCCAAACGTCCAAACCTCCATATTTCTCTGGAGACGCAAGCTGAGAAGATCAACATCAATCCTTACACAAAACAAGCGGAGTCAGTTCGAATCAACAAACTAGGAGCCATTAAAGATGTCAAAATCACAAGAGAAGTTGTTCTATCAGCAGGAAGTCTTCAGAGCCCGCAGTTGTTGATGCTGTCAGGGATCGGTCCAAAAGAAGATTTGACTAAAGTAGGAATTGATCCTATTTTGAATCTTCCAGGTAAATATCCAATGGCATGAACAAGAATGTCTTACTCAAACTAGAATTATTGGCCACTGATTAGCGAACTAGCATTTTTTATGTTTGTCAATCGTTTATAGTGGCAGCGAAACAATAAAAATATTGCAGTCGAAATTGTTTAGTCTGTGAGGCCAACGTTTCGCTGCCACTTACTGCTTCATCAGGGCAAAAGAATGAGTGGTAGCGAAACGTTGGCCTCAGACAACAATAAGAATTTCGACTGCAATCCTGCCTATTATTTCATCCCATTCCACTTCTTAAAAGCTCTCAACTATTACTTCTTTTGAAATGAATATCAAATATTTTATCGCCAAAAACTGAAATGTTGAAACTGCACTATGGGAAGAAGCGCTACTATAATCACGTAATTTAATTCCTGTCTTTTGAATTCTAATGAAAACTTGGAGCAAACAGTTTTCAGTAAACCATTTAGTTGTAACTGTCTTATGTGCATCCATCTTTATTGCATTTACCCGTACCGTAATTCTAAAGCAGCGTTTCTTAATCTATGGGTCACGAGGAGGTTGTGGGTGGGTCGCGTACACTATTCAGAATTTAATAATTTTGATTACCTACTAAAGGCCAATAAAATGTATATAAAATTTCACTAAAATATGTCTAGTGTGCACACCCGTGCGCACTCGACTTGCAAGCTAAAAACGCTATAAATTTTAGGAATCGC
This sequence comes from Harpalus rubripes, assembly GCA_963082715.1. Classification (NCBI taxonomy): domain Eukaryota; kingdom Metazoa; phylum Arthropoda; class Insecta; order Coleoptera; family Carabidae; genus Harpalus; species Harpalus rubripes. The sequence continues at coordinate 26,393,257 of OY720461.1, read as the reverse complement.
ATCCAACAATAAAATAAATGCTGTCTTTCAAATATAGAACCGCGATTTAAAGAATTTTCAAAATTTATTCAATGGCAGGGTTTACATTAATCAATATCAATTTTTGTAAGCTAGGTACTTGTATTATTGATTTTAAATTTTAAAGGAATGCATTTTGAATCATGTTCGAAAGTCAAAGTGGACAAATATAGGAAATTTATATTTATGTTTCGGACAATTGACTATCAGACGAGATTAAAATTGTATCATACTTATGTACCAAATTGTAACAAGTTTGATTACTGTCTCATTAAAGTCATAAAGTGAGCCGGATTATGAAAACGACCCTTAATACTTTATCTTTAATTTGAAATAATGCTAAAGTTATATTATGAAAACGAATAATTTATTATAAAAACAGCCCTTAGTTTCAAATAACGGATAAATAACTGTTTAAAATAATAGTGCAAATTTTATTTTCATGGCCTACCTGAATGTCTTATTCTCAAAAATTCTAGCGTGTCCATATTGTAACTCATCACTCAATAAGTTCGTAGGATGACTAATAAAACAACAAGTTTTAGGCGAAATTCGACTTTAATTATCAATATAGTGTCCTTCAAGAGCGATACATTCATTCCAAGGCTTCTTTAACATTTCGATGCCGTTTTTGTAGAACGATTTATCTTTGGCCTCAAAATACCCCTCAGTTTCGGCAATTACTTCTTCATTGGAGCTAAATCTTTTTCCCTGGAGCATTCTTTTTATGTCTGCAAACTGGTAATAGTTTCTGGGAGCCAGATCCGGAGAATACAGTGGATGGGAAAGCAATTCAAAATGCAATTCGTGCAATTTTGCCATTGTTGCGATCGTCTTGTGACACGGTGCATTATCTTGATGAAAGAGCACTTTTTTCTTATTCATTTAAGGTCGTTTTTTTCTCAATTTCTTCCTTTCTCAAGGTAATCGATGAATAAAATACCGTGCGCAACCCAAAATACGGAGGCCAAAACTTTACCAGCTGATATTTTCGTTTTTGGTTGCGTTGGACGGTTTTCATCCTTTGCTGTCCACACAGCTGACTGCCGATTTGACTCTGGAGTGAAGTGATAGATCCATGTTTCATCCATTGTCACACACCTCATGAAAAAAAATATTTTTATTGCGCTGAAACAGCTCTAAACAGCGCTCTAAATCGTCAACACGTTGTTTTTGATCGTATGTGAGAAAACGTGGTACCCATCTGGAACAGAGCTTTCTGATGCTCAAATGTTCATGCAAATTGGTGAATACACTGCCTTCTGATATCTTTAAGGTGTCAGCTGTCTCACGCAACTTTAATTTACGATCGGCCAAAACCATTTTGTGGACTTTTTTATGTTTTCTGGAACAACTGCCGAATTTGGGCGACCAGAGCGTTCAGCATCATCGGTGTTTATACGGCCGCGTTTAAGATCAACAAACCACTTCTCTACTATTTGCCTCGATGGAGTCCGAATTAAAAAGCAATGTTTTATCAATACACGAAATTCAGATTTTTCCATTGTTTTTAAAATTACAAAAGTAGCGTCACTAAAACCGCTATAAATTGTGAACTAAACGTCATATTATCACAAAATTTTGACACGTATCGTTTGAAAGTTGGTACTTCCTGAAAATCATATGGATATGTCAATAATGACAGTGTCTATATGTCATGTCATCCTACGAACTTATTGACTGACGGATTAATAAAGACGTCGTTTTTGATACACATGCTACTTTCTTTTACACTTTGTACACTCTTCTAATCATTCACAGATTATAATTTTTCTTTCAGGAGTTGGAGAGAACCTACAAGATCATGTATCAATGGGCGGAGGTACCTACTTATTCAATGCACCAGAAGAAGTTAAAAATAATTGCGGATTTGTCCTTCCCAAATCAATTTCCGAAGCAACTGCTACAGATTTCCTTCAAAATCACACAGGTTGGCTGTATGCTCTCCCTTTTTGTGAAGTGATGGCTTTTATAAACTCTAAATATGTCGATCCAGACGAGGACTGGCCAGATATACAACTGTTTTTTGGATCAGGAGCAGAAAATACAGACGGAGGACTATTTGAGAAAAGAATAACAGGGTTAAATGATGAGGCATACGCTGCTATGTATGAAAACATTTTGTATCAAGATGCTTTTAGTATTGCTCCTTTGTTGCTGCGACCAAAAAGTAGAGGGAAGATTAAATTGAGAAGTAATAGTGTTTTGGATCCACCGATGATTTATCCGAATTATTTTCAAGATCCAAGAGATCTCAGAGTTTTGGTAATTGTTAAAGGATGAGCTAATGAAATCGCCGAATGAACGGATTACCAAAGTTTAGAATTTCGGTATAAATTTTACCGGATTGTTTTAAATCGGTTAATTTCGGGTATGATCCGTGTTTATCTAAATTTTAGTCTTGCGAGTTACAATGTGTTATATTGCTCAGTTAAAGTAAAGTTTTAAAGAATGAGTGCGAAAAATAGCAAAGTCTGGGCTTATTTTTCAATAGATAAAAATGACGAAACAATAGTTAGCTCATTTATTCAAAATTCTGGAATCTTAGGAATTTAGGAAAGCCATAAACTAGAATGTGTTGTGGCCGGCCTTTCTAATTTCTTTTAATTTTGTATAAATATGATGTATCCAATCATTTTTTTGATGCCAAGTATTGTATTTTATTTATTTATCGTCGGACTGGTATGTTATTATTATAATAACAACCCAGCTTTCACGGTTTGTAACATACCAAATTACACCCAAGGACATATTATGGGTTGTTGCTATGATAATGTTATCAAGAAATTAATATTTATACTGAGATAAAGCTTAAAAAACAAGCAGAAGCATTCATAGCTTACCTACTCCGTAATTTTTTTAAAAACTTTATGATCCGTAATCCATAGTATATTAAAAAATTACAGTCGGACGTAACGTTGAACGCACCACGAGAGTTAAACGGACAATAATGCCTTCGGTCTACACACCACGGACCAGAGCGTTATTGGCATTATAACACCTTTGATTACTATAACAACATCTATTCTACAAAATTCTTCATAGATAAATAATTTGAATGACCCGGCCAATTCTTTCAGACAATGCGAATGGAATCGAAATTCCACTTTTATGGCCAGATTTAGTACAGTTGGACCTCTTTAATCCGAACTAATAATTGCACATGTTGATCCGGATTACCGAAATGTTCGGTTTATCGAATTTCCACATTCTCACAATAAAAAATGCTCTATTTTCAAATATAAAATTAAACAAACAACTGTACTTACTACATATGAATAACAAAATAAAGTACATATAGGCATATTACATAAATCTATATTAAAGTCAATAGTAAATCTAAGAAACTGTGAAAAATTCGGTGATTTTGCTCTGTTTAATGTTTGCTTCTTCTGCCTTTTTGGCTCGTTTTTTCATTTCCGATAGAAATAGAATGTGGTGTTCCGATTTATCATTTTCTTCAGTCCTCTTTAAACACGTTTCAAAACTTCTGACTGATGAGCTTGATTCATTCTGGATATGTTCGAAAATATCCATATCATTTGTGGATTACCATGATTCTTCATATCCGATAGCCCATTCAAGAGCTTCTTGTCGTAAGACATCTTCAGAAATTTGGATTATTAGCGCAGTAACCTCGTTTATTTGTCTTTCTATACCCTCCAACTCCATTCTGTCCCTCCACTGTAATAGTGGAAGATTATCGTCTTCAGTCCAACCATAATCAAGAAGTGGTGTAAGAAGTTTAGTCCAGGACTTTTGGATAAGTTCCGGCCTCACATCTTCCCATCCTCTTGATAATCCAATAACAACATCTTTCAAATTAACTTTTTTCAGTTCTGCAGATATACCTGCACCTTCCGAAGCAATAATTTTTTTAAAAGCCTCTTGCGGTAATTTAAATTGATCGCTTGAATCACATTTTGGTCCATCGGTTGCACTAAGGAAATTACATTTGGCGGCAAAAACATTACAATACGGAATCAAGGAATCCCCTCATTTAGGTAGCAGAATAAGAGAATATGAAATCAAGGGATTCCCTCATTTAGGTAGCAGAATACATGAATCTACGGGATTCCCTCATCTAGGTAACAGAGAACATGAAACTAAGTCATTCCCTCCTTTAGGTAGCAGGAATTACTTTGTTGTTCGGATTAACGAGGAGTTGTTCGGATTATGGTTCCGAGTTGTCGCCGTTCGGATTACTGGAGGTTCGAATTAAAGCATGTTCGGATTAAAGAGGTCATACTGGATATCCAAACCAGATTTTCATTCAATCACTATTCTTAAATATAATTTTTTCGTCATTTAGTTGTATTTCTGAAGGCATTTCAAATTCGAATGAAGACAATATTAAATTATTTTGAATTTTTTTTAAGTAACCGCTGTGATGCCGCTTGTCAAGCGTCTTGTATAGTGGCATTTAAATTGCAAATCTCGTTCGATTCTTTATGCCAGTAGAATTTAGTTATAATAGAGCGTTGATAACTAGTTTTATTTCCAAAATTATCAGTTTCAATTACTTTGGATTTAAATTCATCCATTTCGTTGGCTCACTTTACATTTCGAGTTATGATAACAAATGTGATTCTTACCTAGTTTTGATTTTCAGATAGAGGGTGCTAAATTTGGGTATGCATTTACACACACTGAAGCAATGAAACAATTAAATACAACAATCAATCCAGTGATGATGCCAGAATGCAATCATTTCAATTATTTGTCTGATCAATATTTAATGTGTTTAGCAGAACACTATACCCT